>JAQIWS010000121.1:0-51062 GCA_034696085.1 Stigmatogaster subterranea
CCGAAAACCGGCGCGTCGTCGGTGACCTCGCGCATATCTGACATGCTGTGTGCCTCCTGGAAAGTAGGCATCACAACGTCAACTGCCTCACAGAACGTGAACACCATAATCGAATAATTGCTGAAAATACACGAAGGATATTATGATTAAAAATATAATAAGTTGATTTAAAAGAAATTTTAAATTTAGATTTAATTCTCTTAAATTAATTATGCCGTAAAATTATTTTTTCTTTACCTTGGCAGTCTGATTCGCAAACAAATTTAATGGAAATTATCATCGTTTCAGCTCTGTGTTCCATGCTTTTTCGCAGTAACGGTTCATTGCAATCGTGAACATTTTTTAATGCCTCGCGAAAACAAGCGCTTATTTCGGAATCACTGATTATAAAAGAATCGAATAAATCAAGATGTACAGAAAATGAGCAAAAGTAAAAACTTACTCAGCAGTGCACAGAGAATATTTTGTGTAGCAGTCGTCGACTAAATTTTGAATCTGCAGACATTCAGGTGAAATATCTTCTCCGTTTTTATTAGCATATTCTAATTCAACTGTAAAAAGATTTTGTATAAATTTGGAGACGTAGCGCTCTTATTACGCAATACGTACAATTTTTCTTATATTTATTACACGGGCTAAATTCGTACCAAAGGCGTCGAAGTTCAAACATTTCGTAATTGCACTGCTTATAATCAGGACTGTTAACATCACTCAATAACGAATGCAAGGTCCGGTAACTAAAAAAATTGAATTTTGTAAATTTTTTCATTTAATCGATGAAAGTAAATTACCCGCAACCATCTTCAGTATCGTAACCATCCATCAAAAACTGCGCCTGTCTTTTAGTTGTCTGCCACGCATTTTGTAAACAAATCGGTTTAAAAGCTGCACCGAAAAAAATTTGATCTCTAAAAAACCAAAATTTATTGTTTTAATCGTATTAAATTTTACCAGTGTAATGCGTAAGGTTGCACAAAACTGCATCAGTCGCCTGAATTATGACAGCAGTGCGATTTATGTATTCCGAAGACGCGTAAATTGTGCACGATGGCAACAAATAAGAAATCCTCGGCAAACATCCACGAATTGCCCTTCTACAAAAAGATGTAACATGCAAGGTCACTCAAAATATGTAATCCTTCTTACACGACGGGTGATTCGAGGTCATTGCGATGACATTGAAAAGATAATAACTTTTTACCTCGCTTTAACCCGGGGCCAAACGAGTAATTTTAAAAACAAAAAAAAAAAAAGTTACCACGATTAAAGCGCTTGTACTAAATATAACTTTACGTACACTTTCACTATAATTATAGCACATCCCATTTCTTAATTCTGTGACCTAAATTCTACCTTTTAATCTCAGTTGACCAAAACTACCTGTTATCAATTTTCTCTGATCATTCAACACAGTACCAAATGAAATTCTAATTTTAGAGGGCGAAAATATATTTACTTACGGTCCTTTGCATACAACATTCGTTGGTAAATTCCAGCAATTATGAAGGTTTTCAGTTAAGTCAGTACAAGTTTTAATCCTCGCATCCTGCTCGTTATCAACGTGCACGTCCTCACACTGTAATTCAGCCGCCAATGACGTCACTAAGAACAAAAAGGAGTTGTGCGAAAAATATCAAGTAAAATAATTATTCTCACGATATTGTTTTTTAAACTGGATTGACCAAACTAAGTGGCCGTTTTGTCGCTATTTACCTGTTAAGCCGAGACAAATCCACAACAGCCAGTGCATTTTGACATCACAGATGGTGTTTACTAATAATAGCTCCAACCAAACTATGTCTGGCTGACTGCCCAAAGGCACATCTGTTTACATAAGTGAGCGGGTTTGAAAAGTATAAAAACCAACGTACAGTATTTATATATCAACACCTCCCGATATTTTTCAAGATTTTTTTAATTTTAAACTTTGCTGTAAGAATAAAAGTAACGGTAAAGACAAGTTTTATTATGTCTGAACTCGTTTATTGAATTAACGTTTTTGTGTTGAAGAATTTAGAATTACAGTATAAAAGTTGTAACAAAAATATATAAAAATAGTTTGTTGATTAAAATAGAGCGACGGTATAAAAAATAATGAATAAAATAATTATTTTTGTTGTACATCCAAACGTTAAGTTATTTGCGTTTGATAACATTCCAGAACACGCGGATTTTCGAAGAATGTGCTGAGAAAATTGTTGTAAGACATCTCGACATATTTCCGATGTAGTGGCTACCACATGGTCGAAGTAAAGTTTTTTATGCCTAGCAATAAATAAAAATAATTGGTTTACCGTGTGTGAAGTATGTCAAGGACATATCTGAATGTAACTGCAATTGGTAGCTAACCTACAATTCTGGGGTGTGTGGAAGTTCGGGATTATTTTCGAAGCGGCTGACGTAATTTTCCAAAATGGACTCGTACACGTGATTCTCGTAAAAGCTAGAAAAAATAAATACTTGATTGTATGCTTAAACAAATTGTTATTGCATCTTCAAAATACGTGTAAATTCATCGCTGCAGAAGTATTTGAGGGAAGCAATCGATGTTTTCGCAGCTTCTTTTACTGTTCGTTGAATTAATTCTAAATCGCAATCTGCGAGGTTTTTGGTCGCGTCTTTGAAACATTTGACCATTTTTGAAAATCTGGTTTAAAAATACAGAACATAAATAAACTAATAAATAAGATCACTAAAATATTTCAAAAATTTATTTACGTGTCGGTGCATTGTGAGTGTAACTCGAAACAATTTCTAATTTTAGTATTAATTTCTAAACAGGTGGTCATCTTTAACTGTAAGTTATCCTCTGATAATTCAGTTGAAATACCTATCAGAATGATTAATATATTACTTTTAAAGAAAAAAAATTTACTTTAAATACTTTACTATTATAATTACTGCAACCTGACGCGTGCAATAAGTTATTCTCCAAAATTTGCGTTAAAGACGCACACACTGAAGATTCGTTTTCAATTGCTGCCGCTAGAGTGCCTAACAATGCACGATACTTGCAACCATCAGGAGAAGAGTACCCATCGATGATAAACTGACCCTGCGTAATTGCAACTGCGTTTAATCTCGCAAAACACATTTTGTAAGGAAATTCTACTCACAAAAAAAAAGTAATTTTTAAATATTAATACATAAATATTTTTAAAAATAAAAGTGGTTACCTGAAATAATGTTATCCAAAATTTCTCTCGTTAGATTCATCACCTGAATTTGGATGCTCATATATTTCAGCGTGACATCACTTGAGCACCTCAGATTCATCAACCTAGTTGCATCACTCAAGCACAAACTAAAGCAATAAAATTTTTAATTAGTCTTCGTTTAATAGTTACGTACAATAGTTAACAAACCAAACTAAAAAAAATATCTTACGCCATGTCGTCTTGTCTATTCCAACATGAAGACACAAAATTATTTGTTTCTAGACAAGCTTCGAAATTTTCTTCCGCTTTTATTGCGCAGTAGATCCAGTTGATTAAGACTGAAATTTACATTGACAATTCAAATTATAACGGCAAAAACTTTACACTAAAAACTTACTCATAAATCTCCACAAACTCCCAAACTTGGTCAATTTAAACATCATTCACACGCGCGTATGAGCTGAGCGGGAAATTGTAATCTTTACGAAATTAAATCCGGTTGAGATAAACGCGTTTCAACTTAAATGTGGTCGAAATACTTCATGACTGAAACATTTCCTGTGAAATAATTCTCGGTACACCCAACTTTAATGAAAATCATCCTCGACCCCGGACCACATGGCCGATGAACATCTCAAATCACCTGCTGAGAAGGTGTAAATATTTGAAAATTCGACGCTGCAAATAACTCAGCCCCGAAGCCATATACAGGCTTGGCTTCGTTTTGAAAATCTAATGTTTAATGTTACATTAAACGTAATTCGACGGACCACGCAACCACGCCACATAAAGCACTTAAAATATTCTTTCGTTTCATAAAACACGCGCTATGCATCATTATGGTAACACGAAATCCTGCTGTCCAATCTATATCAATTTAAGAGGTTGGTGGAAAAACTGTCTCACTTTTATTACAAATTTGTAACATACAGTGAAGTAAATTTAATAAACAATTTTCCTAAAAGCGAACGTCAGAAAGATTAAATGTAATTTCCCCAACGTGAAAAGATAAATTTAAAATTGGTCACCAACAATTTCCGCGATCGCATGAAAATTGGTAGTCCATTAAATTACCTTATCAAAAATAATATGTAAATTGTTCTTTCAATTTCGTGCAGGTGTTTTAAAATAAATGGACGTACAGTATCAAGGCTAAACAGTTTGCGCACTTCATTCGAAAATCATAAGGCAAAATAATACCGGCTTTCACACACACACACATGTATATACTGTAGGTATATTTTTAAACGTGTAAAATTTTATATTAATTTTCTTCCGAATCTGCACGACTCTTTTCGTTGCCAAGTTAGGGATGTGAACTTTAGACTTTTGAGATTTGAATGCTTAGCTACTTCCTGATCGAGTAAAAATGATCAATGAAAAATTAATATTGGACGTGCAACTTTCAGTATACGTAAATTATTTTTTGTAATATTTAGAAAAAAATAATTATCCGTGAATTAATATATTTAAATTATACAAATTCAAACACATTCTCTGTCATTTCTATCACAAGTGCTCGAAACTTATAACTAATTTACAGCTGAATTGCATAAAAAAAAAAAAAAAAAAATCAATTCCTGAGTGCATTTCGTTTATAAATAATGCCTAATGATTTCGTAGAGCACAAACTGAAGTAATAATTTAAAATCGCTTTTTCCGGTAAAAGTAGAGACTTTTTAGTCAACTACACTGCTGTATACAGGTGTGGTATCGTCGGTCCAAATTAAAATTAACTGCTTGTTGAAGATGGTTTACTCGGCGTAAAATCCTTTTATTATATCGCTGTATTTATCCAAAACATCCAGCCGTTTAAGTTTCATAGACGGTCCTAAAAAAATTATCCATAAAATTAACCAAAACCAACAAAACTTTATTTGCATGCTGTTTACCAAGTTCGCCACCGGGAATAGAAAAATCTACCGGCAAAATCGCCCATTTCTGAATTCGTTGGGAATTCGATACTGCTCGAGTTTTGTTGTACTCGTTGATTTTCTGCTGAATAGCGTCTACTACTTTTTCGTTGGGTCCTTTTAAAATTTCAGAAACTGTCGCTACATCGCAGTCGATTTCGCTACACCATTTAATCGCTGACGTTGTCAAATTGTCAGTTGGAATCATTGTATCCACGTTCACATCAGTCTAGAGATTGAAGATACAATAGAATTAATAAAATAATTAACACATTCTAAAATAAAGAAAAAGAACTAAAATTACCTTTAGTGTCAATATCATCGACAAAAACTTGCGTTTGTCTCCGATTAACATACATTGGCTGACAACTGGCAGTAACTCTTTAATTGCATCTTCGACTGGAACCGGTGCCACGTTTTCGCCACCAGATGTTATAAGAAGTTCTGCATTAAGATATTTATTTATTTGTTAATCATTTATTTATGGATATTTTTGTTTAATACTTCACCTTTAATACGGCCCGTGATGGTAATAAAACCATCGTTATCTTTAAAACCAACATCTCCCGAATGAAGCCATCCACTATTTTCTAAAGCTTCCATAGTTTTGTCCTCAAGATTCAAATATCCCATGAAAACATTGCGACCTCGAATTAATAACTGACACAAATACACAAAATTAAAAAGATTTTAGTAATGAAGATTATATATTTATGACGGGCAACAAACCTCGCCGTGTCCTTTTTCGTTTGGATCCAAAATTTTCGATTCGCTGCAACTGAGTTTACCAACGCTCCCAAAACTGTATTCTCGCACAATGTTCGCAACGTGAGGTCCTGTAAACAATATTTAGATTTTTAGAAGATACAAAAAAAAATTAACAAGAAAAATCGAGAATGACAATGATTACCTGCGGTTTCGCTCATTCCGAAACATTCGCCAATTACAACATCGATACTAAGGAAAAAACTCAAGACATCACGCGTCATAGGAGCTCCACCAGAGATAAAAGTAGTGCATTGATCAATCCCAAGAATTTTTTTCAATTTTTTCAAAACGAGCTTTTTAGCTAGCATGTAATTCCAACCACCTGCTGCATTTCTACATAAATAAAATTATAAATTACAATTTACAAACTTTTCCTTATTGCAAAGATTTTTGTATTAAAGCACAAAAATCTACACTTACCCATCCCCAGAAATATTATTAAAATTGTGCGCTGCTGCTTGTTTGCGGGCCCACATGATCAAATTTCGTTTCAGTGGTTTCATGTTACTCTCAGCATCTCTCATTTTCTCGCAAATTTTTTCCCACACGCGAGGTACGCCGAGAATAATAGCTGGTCTGACCTCTGTCAAAGCTTCAACTAATTTTCCCTGTTACATAATTTTGTTTAAAATTTTACTTAAATTTTCGGATTATATGCGTTTGACTGATTTCTTTCACCTTTAGCACATCTGGTGATGCAAAGTGCGTTGCACCGGCAATATAAATGCTCGCATATAGATCAGTTTGCTGATAAATCGAATGTACAATTGATTAAAATAAGATAATTCGATCAAATTCCTGAAATAAAATATTTTACCAGTGCAGCAATGTGGCTTAAAGGCAAATAAGATAAAAGTGCGCCTTGTCCTTGCTTAATTTTCCATATTTTTCGTACAAAATAGGATATTGTATAAGTCATCTGATATTTGAAAAGTATAATTGTAGGTTTACAAAAAAAAAAAATAACGCTTTTTGCGAAATAAATACATACGCTATCGTGAGATAACATCACTCCTTTGGCATTTCCTGTCGTCCCCGACTGTAAAATAAAGCAGAAAATAAACTAGTTGATGAAAATGCAAAAGTAGAACAGATATAATCTTTTTTGTGGATTTAGTTGATTATTCATAAAAGACTTTTTTGAAAATCTAATCAACGTGGAAAGATGCTTTTGATTACAAACACAAAGCAACAACCTTTTTCAAAACTTACAGTTACGTGCACGTCAAATTTTCCACTCTTTTATCAACACAACTCGTAGTACAGAAAGCGGGCCAAAAAAGAACCTCGTGATACAGTGCAACCGTACGCACAACTAGCATTAAAATGGTATTCAATTTATTTTTTATTTTACTTCCTGCACTCTTTTATCAGCAAAACTCAATACCAAAATCAATTTTAACCTGGTTGAAACTTGCATAAGACCTGGGTGATATGAATAAATTTGAGAAATTTTATCCCCTTTCTTGTCAGATACTAAAATTTAAACAAAACAACTTCTGGATAACAATACTTTGTGTTATTATTCGTGCTGATCAAGCTTTGCGCAACAACCATGAAAAAGAAAATTAATTTTCGGTGAGTAATGCCCAGAACACTGGGAGAAAATTGTATCGTATCTGCACTTTGTACGCAAATTATTTTCGTATCGGAATGACCACTTGCAGCAGATTAATCCGCGCAAATGGATCAAATCGTTTTGTGTATTCTGGTGTAATATTAAAATTTTTACTTTTTTGGCTAAGTATAACGTTTCATGTGACTGTTTGAATTTCGTGGCTGCGTAAACAGGTAGTGTTGATGTTTGAACTCAAAAAAGGGCCCAAGACATATCCGCTCACGCGACGTGTAACGCATGAGTGCTTTATGAATGAATGAACGAACGCCTGCTCGGATTTATAATGGCAGTCACGGTCAAATTTTACATAATGAGTTGAAACCTTTCGCGCATTTTAACATTTTAAGGTCTCTATAGAAATTAATTACAAAATGTATTATAAGTTCTGCGGGCTTTCAGACATCACTGAAATGTCTTCTTTTAATTTAAAATTTTTCTATTGCGCATTACACAGGAAAAAAAAAGATCTTTAGTTCAGGTAAATGTGTACTAAAGAGACAACTGCTTTTGATAAAAGTTACAGCTTTACTCAGAAATAGCGACAGCTTTAAGTCACTGCGACAAATATGATTAAAGCTGTCTCTATACTACAGCTTTATTTCACATTTATATCATGTAAAGATTTTATTTTTTCCTGTGTTATATGGTTAAAAAATATCAAATATCTTATACTCACAGTATAAATTAATGTGCAGCACTGATTGACAGCGAGAGATTTGATTCTATGTTCGAGAACTTCGTCAGGCACGGTTTTACCGATCATCATTAATTCATCCCACTACAAAGAAATTAAAAAAAAAAATTATTTTACAAAAATATGCACTGAATTCACATTGAAACTCACTGATAACACATCAGGTTGCGTTGGTGTTCCTGAGTATTGTACGATCGCTTTGATATTAGGTAATGTGTTTCTGATTTGAAGGATTTTCTGCAGCTGAATTTCATTTTCAACGACCACAATTTCAGCCGCACAGTCATTAATAACATGATAACATGCTTCAGGTGAATTTGTGGTATAAATACCTGCCGTAACACCTCTGGAAATTAAAAAACAAAAAAGTTACATATTTTCTCAAATATTTCTACAAAAGTTAAAAGCTCACCCAGCAAAAATACTTCCAAGATGTGCTAAAAACCATTCTGGCGCGTTGTAACCCAAAATACAAACAGCATTAAATCGGCCTAATCCCAACTAAGAGTAGAACAGATTAATTTTAGTTTTCAAATCAGTTCACTCTTGTGAATGAAAAGTAAAGTTAACCTTAATAAATCCCTTGGCAGTAATCCGTACATCATCCCAGTAATCCAAATAAGTCCATTTCTTTTCTACACCGTCCCTCTTGGTTACCATAGCAACGTTGCTGCCATATTGAGTCACGGTTTGTTTCAAGTGACTAACGACAGAAATGGGTTGGAAGGATGGATCACCCACTTCCAAGTGCATTCTAACCGGTTCGCTGATAACCCACGTGGATTGAGCTTCTGATGGCAAAATATAATCGGGTCCTACACAGAGATTAAATTAATTAAATTTTGTAGAAAAAAGCAACTTAATAAAAACTATGTAACAAATTACACTGTGTACATTCATTAAGTTTTAATAAATTAACAATAAAATTCTGGACGAGAAAATATTATAAATAACATTGTAATTTAGCCCTAAAAAATAATACCGTTACCACAAACAAAAATTAATTTCTTTCATTTCACTACGTGGTCGGAGTTTAAAGTCATTTTCCCCCTTTACTATTACTACCGTGTTTATTTTCTAAACCGCCATTAAATTCCCCACCGCTGTAATATCAAAAGTAAACTCAAAGAATGTAAACTCACCATTTTGATGAGGCGGCGAAAAATTGTCAACAAATGGCGAAGTGACGAGATTCTCAATCCAGTTGCTCCTGTACATTTCTGTCGTCGTTTACTCTTCGAATGTATGTTAAATATTGAATATAATTCGCGTGTTCTCAAACCCAACGCCCGAGGAAACGTTCGTGCTGCAACGAATGAAAGAGCGGAAAAATGGTTTGAGCAACAGCTTCGCGGCGGAACGTGTATATAAAGAAATACGTAAACATCACGCACTGAATCTAATACAATGCAGGTGCAGACGTGGGCTAATCAAAGATCAACTCCTAATTACATGGATGTTACATTTTTTTAAATGTAAAACGTCACACGTTATCGTTCTTTTATCGATAAATTAAATTTTACACAAAACGTTCATTTTTATTTCACTTACGATAGATTTTATCCGAGTCGATCAGGGAACGCGATTTAATCTTTCGGTGAAAAATCGTTTTTGTGTAAAAGCCACGTCACGACACTTCGTCACAAAAGTATTTTCCGTATTCCGGCTATATTTGAATGCAGGTGTTGTCGTGAATTTTTTTTCTGTATTTGCTGTCACCTGATTGGATGGTGCAAAATCGCACCACCGCGCGATATAGAAAATTAGTACACAACTGCAGTATAATAATCGTTTAAAAAATACATTGAACTGAAACTAGGTTCAGTCTATTTTCTTACATTAAATTATGCGAGACGTATAATCGTTAGAAAAAGGGGTCGAAAAAATGTACGGAGTGTGTATTTAGATTTCCGTGAACTAATAAATAAAGTTTATCTCGGGCAAACTTGAGTCTGATATTTGTTTTACACTGATCCGAATTTTTTTTTTAAACTATGTGTTTTATTCACTATCTAAAATTACGTAATAAGTGTATTCTCGCTGTTAGGAAAGTAATTTGAAATTCAGTATAATTTTAACTATAGAAAGACAAGGTTTTGTTTGGAAAAATATTTCACGATGTGAACAGCAAATTTTTCCGCAACAAAATAATATTTTGTTTCAACGAATTCAACTTGTTAAGGAGTGGTAACTAACGGAAAGTCTTCCGCAATCCACTTATACAAAAAAAAAGCATCACCAGACTACGAAAAAGGGTCAAACGGATCCCCTTAAGCGTCTCTGCTAATCGTTAACTCTAGGTTAAGGTCAACGTCAGGTGAGCACGGTATCATTACTAAGCAGGAAAATCAGACGCGCCGGCAATGAATAAATTAAAAGCGGAAAATTTTTCACATTTGCAACAGCAAAATGTCAAGTTTATTTTTAATTCAACTTACAGAGTAAATAGAATATTTGTAATTTTAATAAAATAATTTTCACTCGGCTATCTACCCTTGGCTGGTGGAAGAAAATTTTATATTTCTTAAAATTATATAATGAGCAAATAAATTACGATAGGAAAAAACATCTGGAAGTTATCCTAATTTTAAAATCATCCTTCAGTATTTGTAATTAAAATTTAAAATATCAAATCCGTCATTCTGCAGCATTGTATAGCTGGTCTATTATACTCGCGTATTTACGAAGAACAACTGGTCGTTTTAATTTCATAGTCGGACCTGTTGTAGAATAAATACACCAACGTAAAAAATAGAGATCGAGATCTGACTCTAATCAATTATTTGTGAAATAAGTTAGAAACATCAGAGTCATGCAATTTTGGGATGAGTTTTTCGTTTTTTTACTTACCTAGTTCTTCTCCCCCAAGAGAAAAATCTTTCTTCAAGAGGACCCACTTCTGAATTTTTTGAGCGTTTGATATGGCCAGTTTATCATTATATTCGTTGATGCCTTCTTGAATTCCTTGCATGACGACCGGTTCCGGACCAGCATTTATTACTTCCGATAATTTTTCACTGTAGCAGCCTCGTTTGCGACACCATAGAATAGCAGCTGGTGTCAACTCGTCTATTGGCAACATGGTATCCAAATTTATCTCTGTCTAAACGTATTACCAGTTAGTACAAATATACTTGTTTTAGATATTCAAAATTGACGATAGACAAAAGCTTTAATTTCACTCACTTTTAATGTTATTAACATCGACAAAAATTTTCTCTGATCTCCGATCAACATACAGTTGCTGGTAACGGGGAGTAATTCTTTAACTGCATCTTCAATAGGAACTGGAGCCACATTTTCTCCTCCAGACGTAATCAAAATTTCTGCATTTAAGTTGATGTAATAAAGTTATTCGCCTTAATAAATATTTTTACTCAGTTTATTACATACCTTTAATTCTTCCAGTTACAAATAAAAACTGATTTTGGTCCAAATATCCAATATCCCCCGTGCGAAACCATCCTTCATTATCTTTTACTTCTTGCGTTTGTTTTTCCATGTTTAGATATCCCATGAAAATAGATCGTCCTTTTAACAAAATCTGCAATATTTTGTGTAAAAATACATTTAAATATTTAGTTTTATCATCGAATTTTTACCTCTCCCTGTCCCGTTTCATCAGGTCGATCAATTTTCGTTCTCTGAACAACTGGAGCTTTTCCTACACTGCCAACTCGACAATCTTTCATAGTATTAACAAAATGTGGACCTATGTTTCAAAAAGTAAATTACTTGCTTGTCATGTACCATTTTAATATTTTAAATAGCGCTTAATTACCTGCGGTTTCACTTAATCCGTAACTTTCGTAGAGAATAATATCCAAGCTGAGAAAGAATTTTAGAACGTCTTTGGATATCGGTGCTCCTCCGCTGACTAAACATTTATTTTTACTAAAACCAAGTAATGTCTTAATTTTGCGCAAGACAATTGTGTCAGCTAGTCTATATCCTAAAGGCGTCCTGATGTTAGGACTAAGATTTAAAAAAAAATATAAATAAATAAACAACCACAATTTTGCTAATTATATATTTTGTTATTAGTTTTACTTGTCAAATTTTTTCATATTGTAAGCAAGTGCTCTACTTTGAGCCCAAGAGAGAATGGTTTTTTTCCCAGTGCTCATTTCTACTTTAACATCTTTAACTTTTTCATATATTTTTTCCCATACTCGTGGTACTCCAATCATCGTAGATGGTTGCACCTGAGTCAATGTTTCGACGAGTTTTCCCTAAAAAACAAAATAAAATTTTTTTAATGACAAGCTCGTTTTCACTGCGATAAAAAATTTATACCTTAAGCGCATCTGGCGTTGCGAAGTATACTGTCGACCCCATTGCTATGGAACAATAAATATCAGCTTCCTAAAAATGAATATTTATTTTAAAGTTAAATTTGACACAAAAGTAATTAACTTTTAACTTTTAACTTAAAACTTAAAACTTTCTTTACCAATGCAGCCACGTGGCTTAATGGAAGATAAGAGACGTGCATTTCTTTACAATAATCTAAAGGAAATATCCGAGCCAAATAACTCATAGTGAAAATTACCTATAAAACAAATTTAAGTTAGTAACACAAATTATATTAAATAACTGAAAAATAGTTAAAATACTTACATTGTCATGGTGCAACATAACGCCTTTCGCATTTCCAGTGGTTCCGGACTACAGTGAATAATTAATTCATCAATCAATAATTTTCACTGTAAAATCTTTCTGTCAAACTTACGGTATAAATAACACAACAACATTGATTAATAGCGATTCCTTTTATCCGATTTGTAAGAACGTCGTCAGGAACCGACTTACCGATTAACATCAGATCATCCCACTATAATAGAAAAGTTATTTTGCATTAATAAAAATATCGCAAGTGGATTGATTTTAATACTTACAGATAGTACGTCGGGTTGCGTAGGTTTCCCAATATACTGAATTATCGTTTTAAGATAGGGTAATTTATCTTTAATTTGTAAAATTTTCTTCAGTTGGATTTCATTTTCGACTACAACACATCTCGCTGAGCAATCGTTGAGAACGTGGTAACAAGATTCGGGGGAATTTGTCGTGTAGATACCTGTAGAAAATCCACTAAAAATAAAAATTTAACAAATTTTAAATATGTTGCCAATTGGTTAAAATTACAGATATCAAATACCCGGCAAATATTGCTCCCAGGTGCGTCATGAACCATTCAGGGGAATTAAATCCCAAAATTCCGACTCCATCACGCGGTTGAAAACCGAGCTATAAATGATACCAAAAAAATATGAAAAGAATAATAACGTGAACATTAAGCTCAAAGTTCAACCTTTATTAAACCTTTGGCTACGATCCCGACATCCCTAAAATAATCGCAATAGCTCCATTTTATCCAGTCATCGTCCCTCTTAACTGCCATTGCCACATGATTAGTATATTTTATCGCTGCTCGGGATAAAAACGTAACAGCTGATATCGGCGGATCGGAGTTTGGGCCACTGACCGATTGATCAATCGTGACGTAACCGTTAATATCGGACGATTTATTTTTGTCAGTCGGAATAATGTAGTCCGGACCTGGAAAATTTATTTTAAACACACTTGAACTTTAGTTTACAATCTAAAATAGTCTGACCTTACCCAACTGATGTAGTGGAACCGATGAATCCACGAATGGAGACGTTACAATTTCTCGAACGTTAACACTCGGTGGACTCATGCTTACGCAGAAGGTTAACTAAATGCTTCAGGATCGTGTATTTAATACTGTAAATAGATTCGGGCGTTCAACCAGTGACTAGTAAGAAAAAAAGTTTTTAACCAACCAATAAAACGCTTCGTCGCAAACTTTTACGCAGAGTTTAACATGGCGGTTCTTTCAATTGCGCTTACCTCACGACGCTAGGACACAGTTGACCTATTTCCTGTTGCGATTACTGTAACGACTTGGCTTTGAAGATTGGCTGAGTGCCGATTTGTGAGTGGAACTACGAGAATAAATTAAATGAAGAACATAATGTTGAGTCCTGGTTCTTTTTGGAAAAAGATTTCGTTGTCGTTATTGGCAAACTGTGCGTAACTAAAAGAGGAGCTTTATGTGAAGTCAAGGTAGGATTTATTTTTATTTTATTCTGTAATACCTGGTAATACTCCGTAGTTTCTTTATTTTTAAATAAATTTATCTCATGCAGGAAATTATTTTGTTATTTAAAACGGTACCCAAAAATACACGCTCGTGTCTTGTAGTTAATTTTTATGTAATCGTGGTTAATGTGTTTAATGTTTTCCATTTTGCGCAACGTCCGTTTTACTTCAACCGATCAGATTAATAAATTTATGTTTAAGTTGGGATTAGAAATATATGTGTGCTGATTGCAAGATACCGTAATAAAATGTGCAACGAAGAGATAGACAATATGCATGTTGCAATTTGCATTGTACATACAGTTCAGTGGTGAATATAAAATTTTCTTCAATGTTATCGAAATTATTATAAGTATTATTTTCTGTACATCCCATAGACATTTTCTGCATACTTTTGATTTGCAGAAAATGAAAAGATTGAAATCAGAAAAATTTTTGATTGACCTTGCTCACTTCTATAAAAAAAATTTTATGTATGGTATATCCCATAGATATCTTTATTGTATACTTTTGATTTGCAGAAAATGAAAGGATTGAAATCAGAAAAATTTTTCTATAGTGTATAAATCTATAAAATATTTTAGTTCCTCAATTCCACAAATCATCGTTATTGTCATTTTCATCGAATTTTAATACAAAATTTTGTGTGAAAATAGAGAGTTTATAATTTTAAAACAAAGTAAATAAATTTTATTTAAAAATAATCATTTCATAATTTTTTTTTTAAATATTATATTTATCACGGGGCTATGTTAGGAAAATGGTTGCTAATCTTCTTAATCCCTTTGTCTTTTCCTTTCCCCCCTTTTCTTGACCTGCTTTCCAGAAGAAGAACATTCTGGCTTAAGGAGAATGTGGTTAATCCCAAGCAAAATAGTTAAAAATTTGAGGAAATGTGCTTTAATTGCTTATCAAAAGAAAAATAATGATTTAAAACAAATTTTAGGACGACACGAAATTAAACGTGTAAAAACACACTGCTATCTGAAGCTACGTTAAGGTGCGTCAAGTTCAGAAGTCTGAAATTGTGGTTTCAATATCATCGAATTGTTTTGCTTCCAATGACATAACGTTACTGGAATATTCCATTTGCAGTAATATTAAAAATTACCACTTTTGTTAATACGGTTTGAAATTTGGTACAATTTTGTTTGCCTCAATGTCTAAGACGACATTACACGGTAAGTGAAGGAGCGTTATTACATCTACAATTTTTGGTAAACATTTTAGTCAACGTGGCTACTTGTTTAATTACATCAAGGAAATATAACTTTACTCTTTTAAAACGATTACAGCACGAGCTAAACTATGTCTTGCCGCACCAATTTTACAGCAATACTGTTTATAGAGTATAGGAATTTCACTTACCATTCAATTCTATAGACCACGGGTCAAGATCCACTCATTAGTGCGGCTCTTTTATACTCTGAGTACCCTGATAAGCATATCCAATAGTAAATTGTGGCGTGTTCAAAAGCAAATTTGATTCGTTCACCAAAGACGTACGAGGAAGTATATTTTTCGACTAGATTTTATTTACGCCGCACACCCACTGTATACGTCACGTGTTCCAATGAGGAAAAATTTTTTTAATTTTACCAGATATTAATATGAATAAAATCGCAAATATTTTTAATCGTGTGTATCTGAGTATAGAAATTCATTTTCAAGTCAGTCATTTGCGCAAACAGATATATTTTGTGTTGTTTCCACGAAGGTAAAGGTTTGACGTACTGTTACGCTTTCAAATTTTCACGATCATATCTACACGCAAAGTGCACCTGTTCCTTTACTGATACAGTGACCTTGTATGAGCAGGCTAGACTTTTCAAAATTCTTCAATGAAGACTGCAGGTTGCTGTAAGTCTTCAATTTTTTTCAGTTTTGTAATTTGCAAAATTCCCAAGTTAAATAACATTTGTGTAATAACATATACTTTTCATCAACCAATCTGAATTATATTTGTCAACTGTTCAGGTTTTACATTCGTGTTTCTCAAGGTTGCGATTCACCTGCTCTGGATTCAGGAAAATTGTGTTCAAAATTGTTGGATAAAAATAATTTTTTCGTGTTTGTAATAAGTTTTCCCCCACATCTACAGTAGTTTGTCATTTTTGTGATTTACAATTCGATTATGTTTTACTTAATTTTGTTGTTTCTAAACCTAGATCAAAGAACAGTACAGTACAGAAATGTCAGAAATGTTGGCTAAAATGGACCGCCATCTCCAGTAAGTGAAATATTAGGTTCTCGTGCGATAACGCTGATGCAAAGAATTGCGGGAAAGCAGTTTCCTGGCAGTATAAACTGTACTATTACTAAATAAATGTAGTGGGGAGGAAGATCACTCGCATTGCAGCGTTTTGCACGCGAGCTCCCTAACTTCTTTTTACAAGGAATATTTAAATTTACAATAAATTATTCACAATTCAGTAAAAAGATTCATTGACATACCGATATATATGTAGAATCAAACTCACCTAAAATCTTTTTATACACCTAAAATTTACGCGTTATCTACATTTATGAAGAAAAACTAATTTCACGGCTTTGTATGTTTGGTTAGAAATTTCAATGAGCGTTTTAGGTACACAAACATGGTAAAAATTGTTAAAACAACTCTTCCCATGTTTGTAATGCAGCTACAGTGCGCTTTCTCTATGGAATCGTCTTGCTACTCTCAATGTTTCCTCGTTTAATTTGATCGTTCGGTGCGATTAGCAAAGCGCTCGTCTGGCAATTTGCTATCATTTAATTTACAAGCTTGAAAGAGTGCAGTTGGCGAGTAAAGAAAAGCTAATCTAAAGCTATTGAAAATTGTTGTCTTGCCTGAATGGTACTCAATTGCAAAAGACGCCCACCACGCATGTTCCAGAACATTTTGAATGTCTTCCACTGTGCAGGAAGTTTAGGTCAAACGTTAAAGCTCATCTTGAAATCCAAATTTGGGCTCAGCGCTTTCCTAAAAATTTTACACATTAAATTTTGCAGTTGCGCGTAAAATTTAAATCGACATGTCTCTCACCTCGGAGTCTCGGACTAAAAAGTAATAGTTTTCATAATAGAAAACAATTTTAGTAATTTTGTAGGAACAAAGAAACATTTATTAGCAATTCAAAATTTACAATTTATGACTATGATAATGTGACAAATTCAATGACATTCCTTATACATCTCTTCAATTACTGCAGAATATTTATTCATTACTTCTGGGCGTTTCAATTTCATAGTTGGACCTAAAAATTCAAAAATTACAAAAAAAGTTGAGAAACATTCAATCTTGAAATACCTAATTCTTCGCCGCCGAGAGAAAAATCTCTGCTTAAAATAATCCACTTCTGAATACGTTGTGCATTAGATATTGCTAATTTATTGTTGTACTCGTCTATTCCTTCTTGAATTCCTTGCATAATTCTTATGTCAGGTCCCGCAGAAAGTAATTCAGTTAACCAAGTATACTCGCATCCTCTCTCGTGACACCATTTAACAGCAGCTGGAGTCAATTGATCAGTGGGTAACAGCGTATCCAAATTAATCTCCGTCTAATTATATATTCAAAATTTACAAAATAAATAAATAACTTTATTTTGGTAATTTACTAATTTACTTTTAGTGTAACGAGCATTGTCAAATATTTTTTCTTGTCGCCAATTAACATGCAGTTGCTAACGATTGGGAGAAGGTTTTTGATGGATTCTTCAATTGCTGATGGCGAAACGTTTTCACCACCAGAAGTTATGAGTAGTTCTGTGAAAGAATAATTTTAGATTGTAGAGTGAAAATTGATGGCTAAATTGATAATATTACCTTTAATTCGCCCGGTCACAAATAGAAATTGGTCTGCGTCTAGATAGCCAACATCTCCCGTGTGAAGCCAGCCTTCGTCGTCAAGTGCTTCGTTGGTTGTATTTTCCATGTTCAAATAACCCATAAAGATGGTTCGACCTTGCAGTAAAATCTAAACATTAAAAAAAAAAGAAAATTTTTCTTAAGTAAATTAAATACAGCGAAGCAAAATATTATTACTTCTCCATTTTTACTTCCATCCAATGAAATAATTTTCGTACGTTGTATTGAAGGAGCTTTTCCTACGCTACCAAAGCGACTGTCATTTCTCACGCTAGTAAAATGTGGACCTGATGTCAAGTTAGAAAAAGCTGTTAATATTGTTCCCTTAGGATAAAACTTTGTAACAAATTTACCTGAACTTTCGCTTAGTCCGTAGCTCTCGTATAAAATAATGTCCAAGCTGAGAAAGAATTTCAAAACTTCTTTGGACAATGGAGCTCCACCAATAACGACGCATCTAGCGCGATTAAATCCAAGAAGTTTCTTGATTTTAGACAGAACTACTTTTCTAGCTAATGTGTAACCCAGAGGAGCAGTTACGTTCGGACTAATTTAAAAAAAAAAAAATAGAAAATAAATACAAAAATCAATAAATTCTACTTTAATAATCAAAATTTATATTACTTGTTGTATTTCTTCATGTTATAATTCAAAGCTTGCTTTTGAGCCCACGCTAGAATATTCCGTTTTCCTTTACTCATGTCATCCTGAACTTCTTTAAGTTTCTCCCGCATTTTCTCAAACACACGCGGTACTCCGATCATAGCCGTAGGTTGAACTTCAGTTAAAATATCCACGAGTTTTCCCTGAAATTGAAAATTGGTTATTAGATTATATTTTATATCTCTTACGAATATTTGATTACGCACCTTGAGTGCATCTGGTGTGGCAAAATAAACCGTCGCTCCACAAGCTATGGGTCCATAAACATCTGCCTCCTAAATTCATAATATGCCGTTATGATGATAATTTTGATTTTCTTTTTTCAAATTTACCAATGCTGCAATGTGACTGAGAGGTAGATAAGAGAGTTGGACTTCTTTGCAATACTCGAGGAAAAACAATTTTTCCGCAAAATATGTGATGAAATAAGTAACCTAAAAACGAGATAAAATTATATTTCAATCTTAATTTTTTCAAAGTATATCTTACGTTGTCGTGATTTAGCATAACCCCTTTGGAGTTTCCAGTTGTTCCAGACTGCAATAAGAATTTAAATTATAACAGGGGGGAAAAACTCAAAAAACTTCAATTAAAAATCAAACTTACGGTGTAAATGAGGCAGCAACATTGATTAATCGCGATGCCCTTGATTCTTCTATTGAGATCTTCATCCGTCAATGTTTTACCGATCAATAATAAATCTTCCCACTGTTTTAAAAATAGTAAGTGTAGTTGCGAAATAAGTTATTTATCTTTTTTTGGTCATTCATCCATTTTATACAATAAATTATTTGTTTGATATTCAAAATAACAAAAACAGGATATTTGCTTGTCTGAATAAACTAAACTTTTCGAGCAATGAATATTTTTACATTTATTTTAGTTGTTTTTTACTGGTCTACTTTCACACGGTGCTTGTATAATACGGAAATGTGCAGAATATTTTAAAATTACCGAGTATACATCTGGATGCGTGGGCGTTCCAGTGTATTGGATTATAGCTTTGAGGTCTGGCAATTTATCTTTAACTTGCAAAATTTTCTGCAACTGAAGATCATTTTCGACGACAACGATGTTGGCCGAACAATCTTTCAATATATGCAAACAAGCTTCCGGAGAGTTTGTCGAATAAATTCCAGCCGCGAAACCACTGAAATTGTGTTTTATACCCAAATTAGAACCGTAAAAAAATTATCACACTATAAATAAAAGAATTGTCATTTTAATTTACCCGGAAAATATAGCAGCGAAGTGAGTGAAAAACCACTCGGGAGCGTTGAAACCTAAGATTCCAACTCCGTGAAACGGTTGCAATCCCAGCTTGAAATTTTTAATTTACAAAATCACAAAATTTTTGTTATTATTAATTTCACTACCTGCGAATATTTGTCAATCTGCAGCTGAGAATTTTACCTTTATAAAACCTTTAGCAGCTATGCAAATTTCCCGCCAATAGTCTAAGTACGTCCACTTAATCCAGTTTGCGTCACGTTTGACTGCCAGTGCTATTTGGTTAGGAACTTTTTCCACGGTTCTTTTCAAAAATGTTACTACGGAAACGGGTGGGTCGCCATTGTTTCCGCTCACTTCCAAATTCAAATTTACGGCTCCGTTGGCTAGCCATGTTTTTTTATCGTTAGTCGGGACGATATAATCAGGCCCTAAACATACGGAGTATTCATGTACCGTATTCTCATTCATTTGAAAATATTGCAAAACATTTAAAAATAAACTGTTACTATGGCGTGATGTAATTGTTTTACAATTCGAATTTAAATCAGAAAAGCGGAAATAAAATTTTACTTCTATCATTAACAATAATTCAAGAATTCAAAGGTTTAAAAAATTATGGTAAAATTATTTTGAATTTATAAAGTTGGAAAATAATAAATTAATCATTTATGTGATTTTCGAGAAAACAAAAATTATAATCATGTATTTACCTAACTGATGCTCAAATAGATGAGGATCACAAAACGAGGCTTGAAGCAAGTTTGTGAAGTTTGCTGATTTTCCGAGGAACATTTTTGCTGGCTTCCGTAAGCTCAAAAATAACACTACACGAGTCTGATACAATCGCGAGTTTATATTAGAAGCAAAAATGAACACAGACTACGTCAATAATAATAAAAAAAATAAAAGAGCAGTCTCGCAGTTTTCACGATCACCTGATGTGCATAATCTCATCTGATGACGTGTCGTGTGTTTAGGTGAAATGCCGCCCAGCCAGAAAACGATGATTATTACGAGATTAAAATTTGGTACCTGGATGAATAAAAAACTATTATACTTTTAGAGATTTAAGAAATGTTGAATTAATATGGATAAAATCAAATTCACTGCGTTTTGCAGTTATCGCATGGATCTACTGATTTTCCGGGTTAGTTGGCCCGGTATAATATTCAAAACGTACACGCCGCGTGTGGGCGTGATGTTCGATGAATGCATCATTGGGTAGCAGCTGTTTTACCGGAATTTAAAGAGAAGTTAAATCCTTCTCGATTTTAAAATACATTTGGAAAAAAAAAAAAAAACAAAAAAAAACCTATTGACTTTTTTTTTTAATCACTGACGTGTTTACGATCAAGTATTGCGTTGTAAAAAAAAACATCGAAATACTGTACAAACGTAATAACAAAAGGGACTTTTCTATGACTATGGGAAAAATCTGAAAAAAAGATATAATATTATTTTGTAAAAAAAAATTATTAAAAGTATTTACGGGCTAGTAATTTAATGACCTCATTCATTTGTACTTTACTGATTTGTTTAAAACAGTTAATCACGCAGTACCCATCACGCCATTTCTCCACAAAGAAAACTAGTTGCGCATGCTGTGAGATTGGTTCATTGAAATTCGTTACTTTGTACGTATTTCGTGGTTTAATTGCAATGTAGATTCTGCTAGCTATTATAAAAGTGTATTTCAAAATGTTTCCACAGATTGCTTCCTGTTCAATTCAAAAGTGTTCTACTGTTACGTGATTATTTCCGACCCCAATGTTTTAATACTGAAAAAGCTACCTTTACAATTACCTCTGCATCACCATGTAAACATTTTTATTAACGGCAAACACAACGCAGGAACACGGCATTCAATACGTGATGGTTATAATAATAATTTGTTCCGTTAATTTTGAATACCAGTCATCAGTTTGTTGATTCGATCCCTGTTAATTGGCGCATTACTTCTCGTTGATTGAACCAAATTACCGTATATATTGATGTAGTTAATTTGTTAAAGTACAAAAAACTATTCTATCTGGCAACGTGGGGTTGATATACGAATAAAATTTACCGGTGCGATTATTCAATTTTCACTATTGTGTAGCCAAATGATAAACATCGAAAGGATTTTTTTTTCCCTGTACGAATATACCCACTCGCTTGCTTTGTACGTCTTTGCAATAGTAATTTCTGGATTGCGTGCTCTAAATTATCAATGGAAGAATGCTTTTCCCACTCGCGATGGTGAGATGTTATTCAATTCCACTGAAGGAACAGCTGTTTTTATTCTTCTACTACCATAAACAGTACGCAGACAAGAACGTCTTAAGTTATTTCTTTGGTTTTGGTCTTCTAGAAAACTTAGATTTTTCGTCCAAGAAGAAGTGCAACACTGTATTTTGTCAATGAGTTAATGGTGTTTTCTTCTTCACTTTATGGTTATGCTTTACATGATACCAGATTATAAAAACAGAATTTATTGTAATATTATAAGTGATGTTTAATTCTTTGTTTCAAAAATGTCTGGAAATAAAAACCGAATCATTGAAAACCCTGCCCCATTTTAAATGTATTAATGGTAGTGTAACATATGGAGAATAAACTGATAATTTCTGTATTCACGTTATCAATAAATATCAGCATATTTCTGCCGACGTGGGCGGATTGTGTATTGAACAATAGCTGTGAAGTCTAGATATTTTTCTCTATTTTCTCTATTTTCTCCATCTTCGAAATATTTTGTGAGCGCTTTATTTTCCACCGCCTTAGTTTTCCGTATACTGAAATATCGTTCGAGATGTTTAAAAGAAGCCAGGAGTGAACTTGAAGTGTAAATTTCAGTTATGTAACGCGTCTTGTACGGGTTAAATTTTATAGTATTAACGCAGTAAGTAGCTTAATTTTTAATTATTGTTTTTTAATGCCCTGCAAAAATCGCCAAGATTGGAGGAGGAATATTCGGTCGGGTAGAAAACCGAGGATATGAATTTCGTGAAATCTCAAATTTTTGACTATTTAAATTTCGTATATTAACTTATTTTAATAAATCCTTTCGCTGCAATTTGCACATCAGTCCAATCCAAGGAATCCCATTTCACCCGTTTATTATTAGTAACCTGCGTTTATGGTCAACCCGGCAGCGAAAGGAATATTTATCCGCAATTTTTCGAGAGAGAAAATGTTATGACGAATGCAGGTTTCCAATTAAATTCAGAGTAATCCGTAGATAGTATTGCTGTAACCCAGGAAGTTTCCAATCTTTATATTTCTCCGTAGTACGTATTGACGGAGCCAATCCCTCTGCTAAATTTTAATTTCCTTTATTTTACATGGTAAAGTAAGGTGATTAATGTGCAATAAAATAGAATAGTTACTGATATCTAATTGGTGTTTTTATCATCGGTATCTTGTGTCTAGCAATGAAGATGCAATTATTTCTTTCAGAATTTACTAATTTATTGCTGAATGTAAATAGTTCAACTTTGTTCTAACAAAAACAGATACAAATAGTCGAAAACGCGATTAAGTAACACTATACACAAATAGAAAACGTTAAGTATTAGAGACAGGAATTTGAGGTAATTAATAAATCTTCCATTTTTCATTTCATTATTCGTATATTTCTTCTATAACTGACGCATATTTTTTCAATACAAGTGGGCGTTTCAGTTTCATCGTTGGTCCTGTAGATAAAAAAGTTATAGAAATCAAAGCTGTACCGAATTAATAACTGAATACCTAATTCTTCGCCTCCAATTGAGAAATCAGTCTTCAAAATTATCCATTTTTGAATTCGTTGAGCAGCGGAAATAGCTATCTTGTTGTATTCGTCGATTCCTTCTTGAATTCCTTCGATGACTTTAGGATCCGGTCCGGCATTCAGGATTTCACAAAGTGAGGCATACTCCAGGTCCCGCTCGTGACACCACTTAACAGCAGTGGGAGTTAAAGTATCCATAGGTAACATCGTATCCAAGTTAAGTTCCGTCTGTTTAACATAATTACTTTTATATTTCGGACTTAAATAACCTGAATCAACTTTACCTTTAAGGTGACGAGCAATGACAAGAATTTTCTCTTATCGCCGACTAGCATACAATTACTGATAATTGAGATTAATTCTTTAATCGAGTTTTCAATTGGAACTGGAGCGACGTTTTCTCCACCAGCAGTGATTATCAACTCTGTTTAAAAAAAAAAAATTTAGATTTTTATTTTCAATTGTTATGTTAATTAAAAATACCTTTAATTCTTCCAGTTATGAATAGAAAATTATTCTTATCTAAGTAACCGACATCTCCGGTGCGAAGCCAGCCGTGATCAGTAATCGCTTCCATCGTTGAGGTTTTGTTATGGAGATAACCCATAAAAACAGTTCTTCCGCCCAGGAGAATCTGATAGATAAAAATAAAGGTAAAAATGTATATTAGCGATACTTTATCTACTTTACTTCTCCGTTTCCACTCTCATCAGGATTGTCGATTTTAACGTCGACAGCGGCATTTATTTGTCCCACGCTTCCGAATTGATAGTGAATTATATCGTTGGAAATGTGTGGTCCTAGAAATATTCATGTTACTAAAAATATTGACAAGTGAAAAAAGTGTTTACCCGAAGTTTCGCTCAATCCGTAAGATTCTTGAATAACAATATCCAAGCCAAGGAAAAAATTTGATACGTCTTTCGCAATGGGCGCTCCACCGACGATGAAAACCTTTGTTTTGTTTAAGCCGAGCTGAGACTTAACTTTAGACAAAACAAATTTCTTAGCTATTTTGTAACTAAGAGGAGGATTCGCCCTCGAGCTGCAAAAATCAATTTTTTTTTTTTAATACAGTAAAATAAAATTGATTTCCTTTATACCCGGAGAGACGTTTCAGGTTGTAATCCAAAGCTTGTTTCTGAGCCCACATTAAAACATTACGTTTTCTTCTAGTCATTCCACTTTGAACGTCTTTAATTCTTTCGCAAATTTTTTCCCATACTCTTGGAACTCCGAAGAAAAATGTTGGACGTATTTCAGCTAATATGTCTACTAATTTTCCCTGCAAGATAAAAATAAGTGTTAGAAATGTTAAAAATTGTCAACAACCAAACTAATCATACTTTAAGTGCATCAGGTGTGGCGAAGTAAACCGTTGAAGCAATGGCTATTGCACTGTAGATATCAGCTTCCTGTGTAAATTGTTTCCAGTTACAGATACGAATTAAAATAATTTTTTTTAAGTACTTTACCATTGCGGCAGAATGGCTGAGGGGGAGATAAGACACGTAAACTTCTTTAGCCAAATCGCCACGAAATTCATGAGTCATGAGATATCCAATGAAATAAATTAACTGTCAAAAAACCATAGTGAAAATTAGATTTTACACGGTTTTAAAATATTACTCACATTGTCATGAGTTAACATGACTCCTTTAGCATTTCCAGTAGTTCCCGACTAAATATTGAAACATCAAATTAATAGACATAAATTTCTAAATTTAAATTAAACTTGCGGTGTAAATAAGACAGCAACATTGGTTGATGGCAATGCCCTTAATCCTCTTATCCAATTCTTCGTCCGATAGAGACTTTCCAATTTCCATCAGGTCACCCCACTACGGTATGCAATATACGTACAGTTGTCAATAGCCAATACAAATTCTTTTAAAACATCAGGCGCACTTACGGAATAAACATCCGTGTGAATTGGTTTTCCAGAGTATTGAATAACAGCAATGATGTTGGGTAACATTTGCCGAATTTTCAATAATTTTTCCATTTGCTCATCGTTTTCGACAATTACTATACCCGCTTGGCTATCGTTGAGCACGTGAAAACAAGCTTCGGAGGAGTTGGTTGTATAAATTCCGACAGCAATACCTCTGAAATTGTATAATATCTAATAACTTGGTATCCCAATTTTTTTGCAAATTATTTACCCTGCGAAAATGGCAGCCATGTGACTTATAACCCACTCAGGTGAGTTAAATCCTAAAATGCCTACTGCCTGAAATGGTTTTAAGCCCAGCTACAAAAGAAAATTTTAGTAGTTTCGTTTTTACAAGTTTAGATTAAAAGATTTAAAATATTTCTTCACCTTTATAAATCCTTTAGCAGCCGTACAGACATCACGCCAGTAATCTGCGTAGGTCCATTTCACCCATTTATTTTCTCTTTTCACAGCTAAAGCTGGGTGATTTGGAAATTTATCCACGGTTTGTTTAAAGAACGTTATTACGGATGCGGGGTTATTGCTAGCATATCCACTTTCAGCTAGGTTTAAATCTACTGATTCATTTAATTCCCATGCTCGTTTTTTATTTGCAACCACAATGTAGTCTGGACCTAATAAAAATTTAAAAAAT
This sequence comes from Stigmatogaster subterranea, assembly GCA_034696085.1. Classification (NCBI taxonomy): domain Eukaryota; kingdom Metazoa; phylum Arthropoda; class Chilopoda; order Geophilomorpha; family Himantariidae; genus Stigmatogaster; species Stigmatogaster subterranea. The sequence goes on from JAQIWS010000121.1 coordinate 26,371, forward strand.
ATTTTACCAAAAAATTTCTGTTACTGAATTTTTGCATTTACGCACTGACAAAATTTTAGTTTTAGATTGGTTTTTTGTGTGTACAAAGACAACGGCAAATGAGTATGCAAGATTGTACGGTAAATAATTTACGTTTAACGTGACTTTGGAGCACTCGTTAAAGAATATAATTTTTAGCGAACAATTTCTACTTTACCATTTTGGTGTTGCGATTCACTGTCATCAACAAACGGCGTTGAAACGATGTCTTCGAATACTTCAGATTTGGGGCGAAAATTCTGAAGACTAACAGTTAATCCTAATCCACTGTTTGAAATTTTATCCTTTTCGTCTGGACGTTCACTGCGGGGCATGGTAGCGAAGTTGGTTTGCGAAGACTCGATGACACTAGAGATGAAGAGGACAAGATATAAACCACTACTGTCAATTTAAGTTGTGGGCAAGGAGTTTTTTACCTTTTCGTCGGTCAGGTGATACGATCACGTGTCATTTTAATTGCCCATCCCATTTATTTTTTAAGGGTAGTTATGTTAATAATTTCACGCGAAGTAATTTGAATATTAGAATAACAGTTCTACATTCGTTTACTTTTCGTAATTGCTAAGTAAATTTTAAAAATATGATAATTTATATACAAATATTTTTTAAATTTTAACTAATATATGAAAAATTAAGACAATTAGGTCTATTTTTTATATTTATTCGAAATAACTAGTGTAATTTAAATTTACATTTTTCCAGGCTAAAAGTAAGTCACGTACACGTCACGAGAAAACACTGAGCACTTTAAAAGATTTAAATAACCGCAACATTTCAATGTAAACTTCGATTATTTAATTTCTACCAAATATAAATTTTAGTTATAATTTAGGAGGTTTTTATTATTATTAATATTAATATTAAGATTGTATTTGGTATAGTTCACTATCTTATAACCGTTTGCTTTAGAAACAAACTTGTTTTTCCTACATAACTGCTTGACTAGTAACGCCATCACAACGATTTTTCGGACTTACAAAACAACTGTAAATACTTTAATGAATCAAAATTAAGCCTGCTCAATTTTCTGCAACGTTTTAATAATTTAAATTATTATGCTTTTTTATATAACCCAGCGTTACGTCCGTACACAAATAAAAATATTTTCAGTACCAGTACTAAATTCTTTCGTTTTCACGGAAGACCGAAAATTAATCCCACTCAACAGGATCTCAATTTTGAAATATTTTCAATAAATCTACCACCCATAAAAATAGAATGGATTTAACTAATTGACCACGGTGCGAAAAACATCAACGGGATAATATGCGCATAAAAAAATAAATAACAGAAAACAGCTGCACAAAACTGCAAGTGAACTTTGCGACTACGCCAGTTTTAAATGAAAAAATAAAATAAAAAAATAAAATGAAATTGGCATGTTTAGAAACATGGCTTTCATGCAGTAGCCTTTTTGAAATACAGTACATTGTGCCTCGATCGCTTGCTTTGTGCATTGATTGTTTGCTGTTGTAAAAAATTATTAAACTGCAAATTTGAAGGAAACATTTTCATCCAACTGAATTAAGAACAATTTTTTTGGGTTAAGAATCTAAATTAAGTGCAACTAGTTAATTATTCTAGAATATATTTGATCATCAAATCGAAAATTTGATCCAGTGTAGTTAAAAATTTGATTACTTTAAAAGAGGGTGACAATTGTCAAACCGTAAGATGAATTGTGGTATTAATTTCATTTCAGTTCGTGCACTTTGATAATTCAACTAAAGTTGTAACTTACAACTAAAAAAGTTTACATAAATTTAAAAATCTTAAACGTAAGACTAGATGAAGCTAAAAACAGTTTTTTCCCTTTTTTTTTTTTAAAAAAAACACAAATAACTTAGGAATGATTTATCTCAGTGCACCGATTACCAATAAACTAATCTTAATTGTTATACATCTCTTCAATTACATCAATATACTTTTCATGAATGAAAGCTCGTTTCAATTTTGCAGTGGGGCCTAATTCACCGTTTGGAATACAAAAATCATTTAATACAATTCTCCACTTTTGAATACGTTGTGCGTGAGATATTGCTTCAGTTTTGTTGTATGTATCCACTGCCTGTTGAATTGCCACCGTTATTTTTTCATCCTTCTGTTTCACAATTTCGCTGACTGTCTCAGCGCAGCTACCCAAGGAACGACACCATTTTAGCGATGGCGACGACAATTGGTCCGTTGGTTTCATGGTGTCCATGTCAAGTTCCGTCTGCGTTTAAAAGTTTAAACGAAAAAAATTGTTTACTTCGTTGGTTAGGTGACGGTAAATGCAAAAATTTTCAACCTTGAGTGTTATCAGCATAGAGAGATATTTTCGTCTATCTCCAATAACCATACAGTTGCTTACGATGGGTACCAAACGTTTAATTGCGTCTTCTATTATCACTGGAGGGATATTTTCCCCACCTGACGTGACTAATAGCTCTGAAATGAGTCAGCACATTTTTTACTATTTGTTTTGTCTTGGTCTCCAATAGTGTAACGCTATAAGTCTCATTTACCGACCTTTGATTCGACCCGTAATGAAAAGAAAACCGTCTTTATCTATTACTCCCAAATCTCCCGTGTGCAACCAGCGGTCATCGTCAATGGCTTCTTTAGTGTTTTCTTCCGATTTTAAATAGCCCATAAATATATTCCGACCGCGAAGTAGAATCTTTTGGTAAAATTTAGTATTTTCAATTTGAGATTCTGTAATACTAGACTGTAATTTAGGTTTTCTAAATTGTTACCTCTCCGCATCCTTTTTCATCTGGATTTTCAATTTTTACTTGCTGTTCGGGTAATAATTTCACATTTCCTACGCTTCCGATTCTGTTAGTGTCTTCGGTCACCAAAACATGCGGACCTGCCAAAAAAAATTTTATTTTTTACTCTTTGAAATAATAATTTCTCTGGGTTTACTGTAATACTATTTTTCTCATTTACATACCACATGTTTCGCTTAATCCATATCCTTGAAGAATAGGGAGATCCAAACTCAAGAAAAACTTATAGACGTCAGTTGTCAATGGAGCACCGCCGCTTACTAAAACCTTCGCCTTTTCAAAACCTAGTAATTTTTTTAATTTACCCAGAATAATAGTTTTGGCTACAATATAACCTAATGGTTTTTTGGATGATCTGAAAAGAGAAAAAAGAGCACCATTATTAAATGTACGATGATAATAATAAAACCATATATTCGGTGAATATAGGTGCTAAATTTATCAGAAATAGATAAAAGCAGTTAAAACACACACAAAAATTGCAGAAAATAAATATTTAGTCGTATGCCATTTGAATTAACGGGGTGGAAAATAATTTTTAAAATTAATTTTTCTGCAGCATTTCTTTAGGTGGAACTTTCTGCCGGAAGTGGGTATAAAAATTTAACTTTAGTTACTCTAATTTGTGCTTCGTGTGGTAATTAAAAGCTTGTTTGCGAGCCCACGAAAACAACTTGCGCTTGGTGTTGCTCATCTCGGTTTCGGCGTCTCGGAGTTTTTCGCATATTTTCTCATAAACTCTTGGTACAGCAACAAGAAAAGTTGGCTTTATTTCGACTAAATTATTGACAAGCTTGCCCTGTAAAAAATTAACGAGCAATTAAATTCATGGGTTGAAATTTTAAATTAATTTACGATGATTACCTTAAGAGCATCCGGAGTTGCAAAATATAAAGCGGAACCACCAAAAAAATTCACGTACACATCAGTTCCCTAAATATTTTGTGATAAGAAAAACGATAAGAATTCCATTGATGTAGAGTAAATAGTAGTTTATACCAAAGCAGCCACGTGACTTAATGGTAGATACGAAATGGAAGTGTTAGTGTTCGCTCCGATTGTCCAACACGTACCTGCTGTATACTTCACCAAAGTAATCATCTAAATTCAAACATAATTTACTTTTAATATAATAGAAATCATGACCCATTTCCTTAAACGTCAATCACTTCTGATTATTTACATTGTCGTGGGAAATCATGACTCCTTTTGGATGTCCCGTTGTGCCAGACTATTACATAAACGAAAGAATTACATTAAAAATACATTGACGAGAAATGGTTATGAATATTTTTCTCACCGTGTAAATTAGACAACAACATTGGTTGACGGCTAAACCTTTCACTCTTTTCTCCAAAACGTTATCCGGCATAGAACGACCGACGTGGAGTAAATCTTGCCACTAAATTTGATAAAAACAAGAAAATTTTTACAGTATTCAGTTACTGTATCAAAACTGATAGTGATCGTTACTCACGGATAAAACATCAGGATGTGACGATGTGCCTATGTACTGAATAATAGTCTTAAGATGAGGTAGCTTATCCCTAACTTGCAAGATTTTTTGAAGTTGAAAATCATTTTCTACGACCACGATGTTAGCCTCACTATCGCTAAGAATGTGGCCACACACGTCAGCAGAATTGGTCGAATAGATACCTACTGAAAAACCACTGTACGACGGATGATTTGAATTAATCCTTTGTTTCTCAACGAGCTTATTTTCATTACTTACCCGGCAAAAATAGCGGCGAGATACGAAATAAGCCATTCCGGTGAATTAAACCCGATGATACCTACACCGTGGTACGGAGATAAACCCAACTGTAATAAAGTATGGAGATACCACGTGAATAAAAAGGCAGATTTTTACACGCCGGAAAACATATTTTTATTTCCTTCACCTTAATGAACCCCTTCGCTGCTTCGTTTACTTCGTTCCAATACTCAACGTAGTTCTTTTTCACCCACACGTCGTTTCTTTTCACCGCTAACGCGGTGTTATTTGGATATTTGTCCACCGTGTTTCGAAAATAAGTCACGACCGAAACCGGCGGCCAGCAGAATTCGGAATTGAATTTGATTTCGGTTGCGCCAGTGGGCATCCATGTTCTTTTGTCGTTAGTTGGAATAATATAATCCGGTCCTGTTTTCACCGGTAAAAATATATCGAATCCGATAAATTTTGGATAAGAAAACACGCGCAATTAGATAATTACCTAACTGATGTGGAGGTTTGTAAGAATCTGAAAACTCTTGTTCAGCTATTTCCCTCGCTTTAGCGCCGATCGTGTTCATATCGCGGAGAGGTTTATTTCTGCGAACAGCAGCAGCAGACGTGCATGCGGAGTATGGATTTTAAAGCTCACCTGGAACGCACAGTGACGTGACGTGCTTTGTTCGTAGTTTTTTTTCCTCCTTTTTTGTTTGGTTTAAAAATAATCAGTATAGTATAGTAAATTTATCACTTTATCCACAGAATAAATGAAGATTGCGCGATAATTATTTTATTCTGTGCGTAATAAAAAGTAATAGGTTCGAAAATCGAAAGTATGGCGCGGTATGGCGTAACAAAGCTATAAAAATTTTTATCTGCCGAATGTTCCATGCGGTTTTTAAGGTGGTTTTTTGTGTTTGAAGATTAATTTCGAGTTAGTATGCAGTAAAAAATTAGATATAATTACACAATATTTTTTTATACAATGGTACGTATTATTTTCGTACAATTTTCATTTTTTACTGCTGCAGAGGGAACCGTGGAAAATTCAAATTGAAGTGCGAGATGTAGATTTTTTGAGAATGTTTTTTATTGCAAAAGCAAAAATTAAACTAGGTTACAAAAACAGTATGGTAAATTTTCTTTGCGCGTGTTTTATACATCGGTGTACATTTGCTCGATAATTTCGGAATACTTTTTTTCAATGAATGGGCGTCGTAATTTTGCGGTGGGTCCTAACTCTTCACCTTGAATTGAAAAATCCTGAGCTAAAATTTTCCACTTCTGAATTCGTTGAGCGTTAGATATAGCGTATTTGTTATTATATTCATCAACGGAGCGTTGAATCGCCGCCATTATTGCTTTGTCTTCAGTTTTAAGAATTTCGCTGACCGTGGAAACGTTGCTACCGAGCGAACGACACCATTTAATAACTGATTGCGTTAGCTGGTCGAGTGGCTGAGTGGTATGTGGATCTAATTCGGTCTGAAATAAAATTTAAAGTTAGCGCTGGTCGTTAAGGAGAAGACATCGTCTTAGCCAAATTTTGAGAGAGGAAATGGGAACATGCGCAGAGTGAATGAGTGGTGGTGTCAAGGTTAAGTATGGATGCCCCACTGAGCGGTAAATTTAAAATGAAATGTAATGAAAATGAATGAGTCTGAATTTGCAGTGATGTCAATTTCAAACTTTCTGACGACGGGGATGGATGAGGAGGGAATTGAAAAGACAATGAAGAGATTAAGGGATTAGATACCCTTTTCTCAGAAAAACTTTGCATTAAAAATAATTTTGGGAATTTTTTTACCAAATGGTTATTTTGCGATACATTGACCATAAACTATTTTAAATTGAAAATTACTCCATTTTCTTATAAAAACTTTATCAAAATTTTAGTAGTAAAATTTTTCTTTGGTTCAACTCAAGTGGTGAATTTTATCGGAAATGAGCCATGAAATAAAATAATTTACTTCCACGATTTTGATAAAAAATTTTGTATAAAAATGAAGTACTGTATGTATTATATTATAATTGACCAACCCTCGTAAATCACAAAAAAAGGGGAAAATTTTTTTCTTTCATCATGATGCACTTAAATCATCACACGTTTCCGTACGCTTGTTTACCATTGATAAAATATCATTCGATACTGTACCTTAAAGGAGATAAGCATGGTGAGGTACTTTCGTCTATCGCCGATAAGCATGCAATTTGCAACAGCAGGGATCAGTTTTTTTATGGTCTCTTCGATTAAAACTGGAGGAATATTCTCGCCTCCGGCAGTGATTAGCATTTCTAAACGAATTTAAGTGTTAATTTAGGATTAGTGTTTACTACCACAACATATCATTTGAATTTCTCACCTTTTATTCGTCCAGTGATGAATAAAAATCCACCATCATCAATTTTGCCCACGTCTCCTGTGTGTAACCAACGGTCATCGTCTGTTGCTTCTAAAGTCTTGTCTTCAAGGTGCATGTAACCCATGAAAATATTTCTTCCTCTTAAGAGTATCTAAAATTTTTATAAATTAAAAAAAAAAATAGTAATAAATAAACAGGTAAAATGTTGAAGTTTTGACAGTTTCCGCGCAGGTGTTGATTTGCAGATGGTAAAATTCTCTTTGTGACATTTTCTATTAAAAAAAATAACGGCGTAACACCATTAACGTCAACAATTTTTCATTGATCAGTCAATTTCCTCGATAATTTGAAAAAAAAAATTGCATCGAATATTTCTTATTCTTTGTTATGAATGCGGAAAGTTTGCATATTTTGGTTACCGAATATTTGACGTTAGTTTATACTCTAATTATATAATTTTTTTGGGAATGCACGGAATATGTACCAAAAAAACAGACTTCAAGATGAATCAGGATTATGTAACTCAAAGCAAACTGTTTACTTATATAGCATACTCGTTTTAAGTTATAACACTTGTTTTTTAATACGGTATTTTTAGCTTTTGCTTTTTAACTACCGAATGTAGTAAATAATAGAGCAGCTAGCGACATCTAACGTCAAAATTGCGTAACTAATATTTAGGTGTAACCAGCTTTATCCCAACCTCAAACAATTTTCATTTTTGATTTTTGTTCTTACAAAAATAATCTATATCTATCCCATATTCCTTACTTCACCAGCGCCATCTTCGTCAGGTGTTGCTATTTTCACTGCGAAAATATTATCTCGTTTGTCGGGTGTGCCCACGGTTCCAATTCGTCGATGTTCAACCGTATTTGCCACATGAAGACCTCATTTTAAAAAAAAAGGTACTCAGGATTAGTTGAAATATTTGCATTTTTTAAAAGTTTTTTTTACTTACCACATGATTCACTCAGACCGTAACCTTCGATGAGTGGTAAACCAAGACTCGTGAAGTAATTATGAACATCATCAGAAATGGGTGCTCCTCCACAAAAGCGAACTGAGACATCTTGAAAACCAAGGCCTGAGATTACTTTATTTAAAACTAATTTTCTGGCCAACGCGTATAAGAAACGATCTGAGCTTGAACTAACGACAAAAAAATAAAGAAATAAAATTTGGATATTTCCGAATCTACCTTTTTATGGGAAGATTTTTTTTTAAATTACCGATTAGTGGCATTTTCGTAATATTTCAACGCTTGTTTTTGTGCCCACTTAAAAATATTCCTCTTAGGTGTGCTCATTTCAGCTTCAAATTCTTGCATGTTCTCATAAATTTTTTCGTAGATTCTAGGAACACCCACGAATGCGTTTGGTCTTACTTCTTTCAATGCGTCTACCATTTTACCCTAAAAAAGGTAAAATAAGCAACATTTTAAAAATTTTATCTTGATGATTATTTTAGAAAATATTAAAAAAAATTACTTTGAGTGCTTCTGCGGTTGCGAAATGCACATTTCCTCTTACGACTATCGGAAAATAGATATCACAAGCCTTAAAATTGGTAATAATAATTATTATATTTGTTTTCACCGTGGCAGATTACATGAAGATGAATCTTACCATTGCAGCTATGTGATTAAGTGGCAAATATGATAAGATCTTCGAATTTATCTTAAATTGTAAGTAATCCCGAATAGCTATTTTAGTCATAAATAGAATCTGTGAGAAAACAAATTGAAATTAAAAGTAATAGAAAATTGTAAATATGAGTTATTAATCCTACGTTGTCGTGAGATATCATGACTCCTTTTGGATTCCCAGTTGTTCCCGACTTAAATTAAAAATTAAGCGATAAATTAGGGAAAAAAATGTACAGTAGTGTATTTTTAATTTACTGTGTAAATGATGGAACAGCACTGGTTTACAGCTATTCCTTTAATTCGTCGTTCCAAAACATCTTCGGGTACTGAATTCCCGATGTGCATTAAATCATTCCACTGAAACAAATCAGTTTCAAATATATCAATGTAATTTAGATTAGATACAGTTATTTCATCTCACCGATAAGACATCAGCGAAAGTTGGCTTTCCTATGTATTGGATAATTGTTTTTAAATTGGGCAATTTTTCTCTAATCTTCAGTATTTTTTTTAACTGCATTTCATTTTCCACTACAATAATATTTGCTAAGCAATCATTAAGTATGTGGAAACACGCCTCAGGAGAATTAGTGGTGTAAATTCCAGCTGAAAGTCCACTGTAAAATGCGTATCACGTAGCAAATGAAATTTCTTCAAGAAAAAAAAAATCTCATCTTTAGTTACCCAGCAAATATAGTTGCATAGTGAGATATATGCCATTCTGGAGCGTTAAATCCTAAAATGCATATTCCGTGGAGTGGAAGTAATCCTAACTATTAAAAAAAAATTTAATCTTAAACATTTTTTTTAAGGCAATTTTGTGACCTGTACCTTGATAAATCCTTTGGCGGCTGTTCGTACATCATCCAAATACTGCGCGTAATTCCAAGTGACCAGCGAACCATTTCTCTTAACCGATAGAGCAATGTCGTTTGGGAACTGAAGTACAGTTTTGGTAAAGAATGATACAACTGACTCAACTTTTTGTTGTTCGTCGTCATTTTCTACGTAGTTGATGTGAACTGCTCCTTCTCTGTCCCACGTACGAAATTCATTGCTGGGAAGAGTGTGGTCGGGGCCTACAAATAAATAATTACAATCATGAACTTAATCTAAGTAGTGCAGCACTGTGAAAAATGTTGAATTACCAAGTTGATGTTTTGGTTGATGTGGGTCAGAAAATTCTCGGGCAGCTATGTCTGTAGCTAAAGAACTTAGTTCACTCATGACGGCGCTTTTTCAATTCGTTGTGTGTGATGGTCCCAGAACTTGCACAGAGTACTATCTCCGCGTGCATTTTTAGGGTGACACACGAGTGGCACTTTGATTTGTACTTTGCTCTTGAGGCTTTTGTGGGGCAATCACTTAGAGATTGAATTTTGGGATGCAAGTTCAAGTTTTAGGGTATTTAAATATTTCACAAAATTCTCGACCGCGAATTAAAAATAAATTTTTCATCATTTAGTGCGTTTGATTATACAGGGAAGCGTACAGACTTATTGGTTGATGTAAAGTTCCTTCGGATTTATGTTACGGTACCGAAATTGTAACGCGAGAGTTTTTAATGGCAAATTACAAAATTATTTTACTTATATTTACAGAATGTAATGGTAATTTACAAAACAAATTGAATATTGTAGAGATTATGAGTTATAATTAAATTTTTCAGTTTGTGTGTATGTTGTTAATTTTGATATATGTTTATTTTTTCTTCCTATTTATTCACTTATACATATCTTCAATGAGAGAAGAATATTTCTTAATTACAAATGGTCGTTTCAATTTCAGAGTTGGTCCTGCAAGCAAACATATATTTGTTCGGTCAATTTCAAGCAACCCAAGACCGTTATACGAAAAATTAACTCTAACCTAATTCTTCTCCTCCAAGAGAAAAATCAGATTCCAGAATAATCCATTTCTGAATCCGCTGCGCCGCGGAGATGGCAAATTTAACATTATACTCGTTGATTCCTCTTTGTATTCCCTCAATCACTTTAAGGTCTGGTCCAGAGTTCAGGATTTCATATAACGATGTATAACCCAGATCGCGTTCACGGCACCATTTAACAGCAGCGGAAGTTAATTTATCGGTAGGTAGCAATGTATCTAAATTTATTTCTGTCTGCAATAAAATTTTCGAACGACTTTTAAAATTCGAACTTTACTCTAATATGCATTTACTTGTACTTGCTTTCAAAGTGATTAGCATCGACAAAAATTTTCTTTTGTCGCCAAGTAACATGCAGTTACTGACAACTGGAAGTAATTCTTTGATCTTATCTTCTACTGGAACTGGTGCAACATTCTCTCCACCAGAAGTGATAATTAATTCTGCATGGTACACAAGATTTCGCAATTACAATCTATCGGATACCGAAACATCAACACATCAATTAACCCTTGATCCGTCCGGTTATAAATAAAAATTTGTCCTTGTCAAGATACCCAACATCTCCAGAATGAAGCCACCCGTCGTCATTGATGGCATCGACCGTCGCAGCTTCGTTGTTTACGTAACCCATAAAAATTGTTCTTCCACCCAAAATAATCTACTCAGAAGTTGCAATAAAATAAAATATTTTTGTAAGATGTGTTGCTGTATATTTGAAGTGTTTACTTCTCCGTTTCCACTCTCGTCGGGGTCATCAATCCTGGCACCGACGGATGGACAAATTTGTCCTACGCTTCCGAATCGGTAGTGAAAAATATCGTTTGCAAAATGAGGTCCTGTAATGAAACAAATTAAAATAATAATTCTTTAAAGCGAATTGATTCTTGGATGTTACCTGCAGTTTCGCTTAATCCGTATGATTCTTGAATAACGATATCCAAACTAAGAAAAAATTTTATGACTTCTTTGGGAACCGGCGCTCCACCACCGAGTAAAAACTTCGCTTTGTTCAATCCAAGTTTTGTTTTGACTTTGGATAAAACTAATTTCTTAGCCGTTCGATAACCGCACGGAGGTTCGTCTTTTGAACTTTAAAATACGTATCATTTAAAATGTATCGTTACTATTAGAAGTATGGTGAGAGAATAAATTACCCAGATAACATTTTCAAATTGTACGCCAAAGCTTGTTTCTGAGCCCAGATTAAAAGATTTCTCTTTTTTTGACTCATGCCGTCTGTAACTTCTTTCAATTTTTCGCAGATTTTCTCCCACACTCTTGGAACGCCGAAAAATACTGTCGGTCGAACTTCGGTTAAAATATCCACAAGTTTTCCCTTGCAAAATAAGATTTACTACAATATAACACTTGTTATTAGTTGAGTTAATAAATTTTTTCTTACTTTTAATGCATCTGGTGTAGCGAAATACAAAGAAGCAGCGATTGCTATCGAACCGTAAATATCCGCTTCCTAAATAAAATAACAAATAAACAACTAGAAACGACACGAAATTAAAATAAAATTCTCACTATACCATAGCTGCCGAATGACTGAGTGGGAGATAAGATATGAATACTTCTTTAGCCATTTCACAGTTAACTCTCTTCAGGATGAGATATTTGACGAAATATGTTACCTATTAGAATAAGATATTTTGTGTGGGTACGATTTCATTTTGTAGTAGCTTAATATTACATTATCATGAGTTAACATAACTCCTTTGGGGTTTCCAGTTGTTCCAGACTAGATAATTCAAAATGTGAACACTTAGTAGTAAAATAAAAATAACAAAAAGATTTATATTACAGTATAAATAAGAGTGCAACATTGGTTGATTGCAATTCCTTTAATTCGCCGGGAAAGTTCTTCGTCTGATAATGATCTTCCTATTACCATGAGATCGTCCCACTACGTAGCAATTTTTATTTTTCCATGAGCGTTTGAATTTCAAAATAAAATTTTTTGTTCAAAAATTCAATACTTACTGAATAAACATCTGCGTGATTTGGTTTTCCGGTATATTGTATAATAGCCTTGATGTTCGGTAGTGAATTCTTGATTTGTAAGATCTTTTTCAATTGCACTTCGTTTTCTACAACCACAATGCAAGCGTTGCTATCTCGGAGCACGTGAAAACAAGCTTCTGGAGAATTGGTCGTGTAAATTCCTACAGCAACGCCTCTGAAAATATTTACATCCATTTCAGTTCTGCGAACAGGATGTGTACGTTGTCAATTACCTACCCAGAGAATATTGCACCTAAATGACTGATAATCCACTCGGGTGCATTGAACCCCATAATGCCAACTCCCTGGAATGGTTTTAATCCCAGCTGTAGATAGCATAACAAATATCTTATCACCTGTTGCACTTGTGTTAATATTTTTAAATTTTGTTATATTTAGTTCGTCACCTTTATGAAGCCTTTTGCAGCAATACAAACGTCTCGCCAGTAGTCTGCATAACTCCATTTCACCCAGCGATTTCCTCTTTGTGCTGCCAATGCCAGATGATTGGGATATTTATCCACAGTTTCTCGCATAAATGTTACGACGGATGTTGGCTGTGTGCTTGCGTAGCCGCTGGGTCCTATGTTTAGTTCAATGGAATCCGTAACATCCCACGTTCGTTTTTTAGTCGATGATGAAATATAATCTGGTCCTGCGTGCAAAACGGCAAAAAAAATATTGCTTTAAATATTGCGAGTGAAAGTATACAGTACATATCTGACTCTAATATCTCTTTCCCCATATGTGAGTTGATTACAGTTTTATCTTAGTTTTTGTTTTCATTTCTTAAAAATAATGCCTACAGTAATTAATAAACAGGGTGAAGTGTTTACCACGCAATTGACGTTAAGCGAGATAACAACTCGCGGAGAAGCGTTATCTAAAAACATATTAAAATTATAAATCTCTGTCAAAATCGAAGTAAACGCCTTTGAAAACTGCGTAGTTTTGTTACAATTACAATTGAAAATTAACAAAAAATTTTTGTTTACCATTCTGATGTCGGTTTGTGAGGATGTCTACATACTGCGACGATACTACTTCTTCAAAGTGTGCAGACTTTGGTCGAAAATTTTTAAGACATACAATTGATTTTGATTCACCGTTCACTTTTTTGTCTGGAACGACTTTGTTGTCGATTTTCAGCACACTGCGGGATGATTCCCGAAGCATAGTGGGAATAGCGCGCTAGTGATGTTGAACAGTTTGCATTCAATTTACAACGCTCAATCGCTATTCACTGCGCTCAGGTGCAATATCACGTGCACTTTTCTACGCAACCACGCCTCTTTTTTCTCTAATCTAAATTATAATTTTGCTCGAATTGGCTATGAATCATGTCCATTTAAATTAAGGTTTACGCGTTGAAAAACAGTACAATAAATAACACTTGCAGATTAAACGATTTCAGAGTGTTTTTTTAACGCATGTTTGTAAAACGACAAAATATTTATTTGTTTTTCTTACTTTGCCTTGAAATTTTATCATTAAGTTTATTTATTTTATGGCGAATTAATTGAGATGTAGATTAGCTGATGACAGTTAATCAAAACAATTCTAAAACGTAAATCACTTAGAAATGTCAACAAACTAACAAATCGAGGCCTGGTTTTTTGGGAAAAGTTTCGCAACATTAACCACCGCAACATTAATGTTCTAAGAACATTATCACTTCAATTATCAATTTTTCCAAAAAGTGTGTGTCAGTATCGCATGATAGATTAATTAATCTACGCGAACCAAAAATTAAACACATTAGAAAAGTTTGAGTGATAAACGTTTTTAATATCAGAAATATCGAAAATTAAATGTAAAATATGCGTTGAAGATTTCACCAAATGAGAACTCAAAATTCCTGTTAGTCGGCATACATTTGCTCAATGACGTCAGAATATTTACTTACAATAAAAGGTCGTCTCAATTTGGTAGTAGGTCCTAATTCTCCGCCAGGAATGGAAAAATCTTGGCTTAAAATTCTCCACTTCTGAATCCGCTGAGCGTGGGATACGGCGTGTTTTTCATTGTACTCGTCGATTGAGCGTTGAATTGCAGCCGTTACCGCTTCATCTTTTGTTTTGAGAATTTCGCTCACAGAGGAAACATCACTACCGAGAGCGCGGCACCATTTTACAGCGGATTGATTTAATTTATCGAGTGGTTTCATAGTTTCTACGTCTATTTCGGTCTAGAAAACAAATCGTATAATTTAACGGTATTATTATGCAGAATATTAAAAATGTTTTAAAATTTAAATCCACCTTAAAAGTGAAGAGCATCGTCAGGTACTTTTGTCTGTCTCCGAGGAGCATGCAGTTGCTGATTGCTGGGGTAAGTTTCTTGATGACTTCTTCGATCAGCAGTGGTGGAATATTTTCTCCACCGGCGGTAATTATCAATTCTATTAATTCAAAGTGTAGCATATTTAATTGCTGATTATTACCAAGTAAAATTATGACTTGCCTTTAATTCTCCCAGTAAGATACAAAAACCCTTCACTATCAATTTTACCAACATCTCCCGAATGCAACCATCGTTCATCATCTATCGTTTCAGTCGTTTTCTCTTTAAGATTCAAATAACCCATAAACACATTCCTCCCACGTAAAAGAATCTGAAAATTCCAACATGATACATTAAAAATCTTTTGACGAATTAGTTACTTAGCCTATTTTACGCAACATTGAATTTCTTATTACCTCACCAGCCCCTTTATCATCAGGCGACTCAATTTTTATCTCAAATAATTTTTTACCGTCGGGTATGCCAACGCTGCCAATTCGGAATTGATCCTTTGTATTAACAACGTGAAGTCCTAAACGTATAAATTATACAGTGAGCTACAATAACTGTCATTTAATAACTTTTCCATGCTATATATCACGTTTGACGTACCACTCGATTCACTTTGCGCGTATCCTTCAATGAGAGGTAAATCCAAACTAAAAAAGTAGTCATGCACCTCAGTTGCTAGTGGAGCCCCTGCGCAGAGCAAAAACAACGTGTTTTGCAGGCCCAATGCTGATTTTACTTTATTCAAGACTAACTTCTTAGCCAACGTGAGTCGGAAAAGATCAGATTTTGAACTAACAAAATAAAATAAATTTTAAAAGTAATCATAACTAGAGATTTTTTCTTTCTTTACTTGTTTTTTGGCTTTTTGTAATAATTTGATGCCTGTCTTTGAGCCCATTTTAAAAGTTGTCGCTTAGGAGCACTCATCTGAGATTCAGTTTCTCGCATTTTCTCGTACATTTTTTCGTATATTCGGGGAACACCCATCAAAGCAGTTGGTGATGCTTCCTTTATCGCTTCAACAAGTTTTCCCTGAGTTTAAAAACAAACACTGTATAAAAATGATTGTGCGTGCTGTATTATTTAAAAAAAATTAATTAATTACTTTTAGAGATTCGGGAGTAGCGAAGTAAACGCTTGCGCCAAGGCAGACTGACGCGTAAATATCAGCTGCCTACGAAGTCAGTTACAAATTTTTAAGTCATTGAGTTTCTATAAACCACGTTCGCTATTTTCTAATTCTTACCAAAGCTGCTATATGGCTTAACGGCAAATATGAAAGAAGTTTGTCATTTTTCCCAGTGTAACTCATGAAATCCCTTCGCATCAACTTTATCATAAATAGGATCTGTAAGGGATAAATATACACAATTAATTGGGAAATGTAATAAAGACTGATTATTTGATATTACATTGTCGTGCGACATCATCACTCCTTTTGCATTGCCAGTGGTTCCGGACTAAATAAAAAATTAAGTGAGTTAAACAGTTTCACGATACATTTTAAAAAAAAATGTTACGGTGTAAACGAGACTGCTGCATTGATTAATGGCAATTCCTTTAATACGACACTCCAAAATTTCCTCAGGAACTGAATTTCCAATATGAATTAAATCATTCCACTATTTTAAACAAATATTTGTTTTTTAAAAAATCCTTGTTTAATCAATTCAATCGTTTCTCACCGATAACACATCAGGGTGAGTAGATTTTCCTGAGTATTGAATTATAGCCTTGAGATTCGGCAGTCTATCTCGAACTTGCAAGACTTTTTTCAACTGAACTTCGTTTTCCACAACAATAACATTTGCAAGGCAATCATTAAGGACGTGATAACTTGCTTCTGGAGAGTTTGTGGTATATATACCTGCGCTACAACCACTGAAAAAAAAAATGTGTTTAGCATTCTACGTAAAACTTTTCCGAAAGTTTTTTTTTACCCTGCGAATATCGCTGCGAAATGCGAGATAAACCATTCGGGAGCGTTATATCCCAAAATGCACACTCCATGAAGAGGACGTAATCCTAACTACGCATAAAAAATACATTTTTACGTAAAAAAATATTTTTTCTAAAATTTCGGTATATTGTACTGTACACTTAAAAATCGTCGTAAAATTACATTTCAATTCACTAATCAATTTATTTGCACCTTTATAAATCCTTTAGCGGCTGTTCTAACATCATTCCAAAACTCTTTGTAGGTCCATGTAACCAGTACATTTTTTCTCTTTGCAGACATGGCAATAACATTTGGATATTTGTTAACTGTGTTTTGGAAGAACGAGATCACCGATTCAGGAATTTGCAATTCGTCAGAAGCGTCATACTCCGTGATACTAACTGCTCCTTCTTTATCCCAAGTTCGAAAAGCAGTTGTTGAGATGATGTGATCCGGACCTAAGCAATAATTATTTCAAAAAATATAAGAATTTAAATGTGATTTAACTACCTAGTTGATGCTTGGGTTGAACGGGGTCAGAAAACGGCTCAGCCGAAATTTCTTTTGCTTTCGCGCTTATTTCTTCCATTTTAAGATTGTAAAATAAGTTTTCTGCAGTCTGATCCGTTGTAGTCTACGTTATCCAATCCGATAGACTATCATGTTAAATGGTATGGATTACTTCGGGTCAAAAAGCTAAAAATCAAATTTTTCGAATTCAATTCAATCAAAGGAATTAGTTTCAGCTGAAGTAAATAATATTTACTTACTTCTGGTTATAGCGTTAAGAGGCGAGACTGAAACAATTTTAACTGCATTCAACCAAAGCACCAACAACCAAATTTTTCAAAGTAAAACTTGAGCATGGGGTCGAGAAATCGGAAAAATTATCTACGACATCAATTGAAAAGAGTAATTGAGCAATTCTGATTCGATAAGATAATTTTTTTGTAGAGTTTGCTGAGTTTTATTGTAAACAAATGGACATAACACGAAATCTGAACCCAGAATGATTTTGCATTTTGTTAATGAAATGGTACATTTGTCGGGCTAGAGTAGTGCAGTAACTGATAGTTAATGGACCGTGAAAGCTCTATACCAGAAGTCAACCTTATTTTGGAGGATGTTTTTATATTTGCTCCGAGGGTCACGACCACTGATAATAACATTTCAACAAATAAAAAATCATATTACAGCCTTTTTTTATCGCTCAATTTCAAAATAAATTTGGTTTTACTCCAATCCGAAATTAAAGATTTTTAAGAATAAAATTTAACACTGAAAATATTCGATCTTTAAAAAAATCGAGAGGTGATAGGATACCAATTCATTTACCAAATATTTTTCAATTCACCGTGAACATGCTCGTAAATTTCGGAATTTTTTTTAACAACATGGGAACGTTTTAATTTGGCAGAGGTTTTTCCTTCTCAATGTAAAAACACTCAGAGCCAAAGTTTGACATTTCTAAATGGGCTGTTGCGGGGAAAATTGATTTGTCATTGTGCGTATGTAAAATCTCGCTGAACAGAATCACAGCCGTCAATAATCTGTCATTCGCTTGGAAAATCTCCTACACTGATTGAAATTAGTTTTCCACAACAGCTTCGTTTGCCAAACAATACTTCAAAACATGAATCTTGCGTTTGGAAAATTTGTGGTCTGTATACAGAAATCCACTGTGTAATATTACAGCAACTATTTAATTATAATTTTAAAAAAATTCTTACTCCACGAATATCGTTCCAGGATGAGCTACCATCCTGTTGGTTGAATTACGTCCCAAAGTGCACAATCCATGCATCCAGGATTAATCAAACTAAAAAAAAAAATATTTTTTTTCACAATTTCGGCAACTTTCGAATAATCTCATACCTCCAGAAATACTTCAGCCATAATTTGAACGTCGTTCCAATACTCCAGTTAGTTATTACTCCGTTGTTCTTTACTGCTAATGCGATATTGTAAGAATATTTATCAACTGTTCTTCGAAAAAAGAAGGTACTGTAATGGATTCAATTGTAGCAATTATTACTCATCATTAATTTTGCAGATTATACTAATTGCTCCTTCTGATTCCGAGTTAAGGAAGTTATGACGTGATAGAATGTAAACTGAACCTTCAATAAAGTACGATATTTATTTTTTAAGCACAAGTCAAGTCATTGACTACAAGCGATGTACCAAGTTGGTGATTTGATTTGGTTGATGTTGCATCAAATTTTTTCCCTGATATTTCTTTGGTTAAAGGACTTAGTTCAATGGACTTAGTCTATTGAAGGATTCAAAAAATTTATTGCGTTTTGACTAGCTGTACAGTAATTGACAGACTAAGCTTCACTACAAGGCATTTTCGAATTAAGCATCGTTTGACTTGTTTCATTCGATATTCGAAAGAATCGACCAAAGTAAACTACAAAGCAAGTGCTTATCTCCCGTTAATTAAATAATTCTGATTAACTACTTTTTAGTTCTCGTATTATATCTGATAAACGTCTAGTAATAATTTGATCCGCATTCAAAATATAATTAATTAAATTTTGCATCTCGCCCAAACGAGTACAAATTCAGTTTTCACGCACTAATTAAACAAGCGCTACATTCATAACTACAAATTAGTTATTTTTTTTGTGAATTATACATGTCATCGATGACGTCGGAATATTTCTCTATTATAAAAGGACGTCTCAATTTGGCAAGGGGACCTAATTCACCGCTCGGAATCGAGAAATCTTGAGGTAAAATTCGCCATTTCTGAATGCGTTGAGCGTGGGATATAGCGTGCTTTTCATTATACTCGGTAATTGAATTTTGAATGGCTATCATCAATACTTCATCTTTTGTTCGTAAAATTTCGCTCACACACGAAACGTTACTGCCGACAGATCGACACCATTCAATAGCAGCTTCGCTTAATTGGTCTGTCGGTTGCGAGGTTTTTGAATTTAATTCAGTCTACGAACAAAATGAGCAATTTTTGTAATTATGCTACATTTACTGATAAAGAAGATTTACCTGAATAGTGATGAGCATTGTCAGATAATTTCTTTTATCGCCAATTAGAATGCAATTACTAACTGCGGGAATCAATTTTTTTACGATGCTTTCGATTACCACCGGAGGAACATTTTCGCCTCCAGACGTAATTACCAATTCTGCAAATACAAACATACTCAATAATGAATACAAATTCAATTTTTTCTTTTTTATTGAAAATTTACCTTTAATTCTTCCATTGATATAGAGATATCCATCACTATCAAATTTACCTAAATCTCCCGTGTGCAACCAACGGTCATTGTCAAGTGTTTCCAAAGTTTGATTTTTAAGGTGCAAATAACCCATAAAAACATTTCTCCCACGCAGAAGAACCTGCAAAATAGGTTTAACAAATAACGCTCGAGTTTTAAAACAAAAATTTTCAGGTTATGTTGCTGTTAATTTGTGAGCATAGATTAATGCGATTGGTTTTAATTATGCGACAATTGCAATGTGCAATATGAGGAGTTAACTGATTTGACCACTTGCTCCACATAAATTTTTTCCTCGTGAAAAAATCTCATTATCTTATCTCATTTTTCAAAATTTCCGTGAGATAAAACTACTGAATTAATTTCCTCATCCTCCCGTCATCTACAACGGACTTTATTTGCAAATTGCACTTTGATTTTAAGGCATGTGAGAGAATGGTATAAATAAGAGTGTTCCTGCAACTTTTTGCGATTTTCTTTGCGGTATAAATATTCACACACGTGTTACATGTACTTACTTCTCCAGTGCCGTTCTCGTCAGTTGATAGTAATTTTACTTCCAGTAATTGACGTTCGTCCGGCTTACCCACACTTCCTACTCGATATTCTTGAATCGTGCTCACTACGTGAAGTCCTATTAATTATACAGTAAAACCTAAAATCTTTATCAGTGCTTAAAAATTTGTGTACTGTGCAGAATAGTATATATTTTTACCGCTTGTTTCGCTAAGTCCGTAGGCTTCGATGATGGGTAAATCGATACTTGTAAAATAATTTTGCACTTTAGTTGGTAACGGTGCACCAGCACTGTATGCGAATGGAGTTTCCTGAAATCCAATTGCAGATTTCACTTTTCTTAAAACTAATTTTTTAGCCAATGTGAACAGGTGTGGTGGCTCTTTGCTTAAACTGTAATAAAATAATTGTGGACGTCACCATTTGTGGGGATTTTACGCATTAATTGTTTTACTCATTTGTTCGACAACTATAATATTTCGATGATTCTCCTTGCGCCCAACTTAAAAGATTTTTCGCAACCACATTCATCTTGGCCTCTGTAACTAGAAGTTTTTCATAAATTTTTTCTAAAGGTCGCGGAACACCAATAAATGAAGTGGGCAAAACATCTAATAAAGCATCCACCATTTTGCCCTGTCAAAAAAGAATCAATTGCTTTGAGTTACGTTTCTTTAGCAGGGGCAAAAAGGGGAAATATTACTCTTATAGCTCCTGGAGGCGCGAAGAAAACATTTGCTCCCGCATTAATTGGCAGATAAACATCACAAGTCTAGCAATGATTGAAATTTTTGAAATCGTTATCATAAAATTAGATTAGTCAAAAATCCCTACCATCCCGGCCATGTGACTAAATGGCAAATATGAAACAATTCTTTCAGAACATTCTTTAAAACGAAAACGGTCTCTATTTAACAATTTAGCCATTTGTAAAACCTGGAATAAAAAATAATGAGTGAGACACAATAATTTTCGCAATGACGCCGTTAATTGCTCTTTCGAATTTCTATTACGTTATCGTGAGATAGCATCACTCCTTTTGAATTTCCCGTAGTCCCTGACTAGAAAAAAATTTATATAAACATTAAAAATGACAAATGTGTTTACATGAATCCACTCACAGTATAAACAAGACTGCAGCATTGGTTAACGGCAATGCCCTTAATTCTTCGCTCCAAAACAGTATCGGGTACAGAATTTCCAATATAAGTTAAATCATTCCACTATAAAGCGAAGCAACTTTTTCAATAAGAATTGGGTTAATACTATATTATACTTTACCGATAGTACATCAGGATGCGAAGGTTTTCCTATTATTTGAATGATGGTTTTCAGACGCGGCAATCGATCTCGCACTTGCAAGATTTTTTGAAGTTGTGATTCATTTTCCACAAGTACGACATTTGCTAAAGAATCATTAAGAACATGGAAGCAGGCTTCGGGGGAATTCGTGGTGTAAATGCCAGCTGGAAATCCCCTGAAAAATTTTTTTTGTGATTATTGAATCAATTTATTGCAATAATTCGAATTTATTACCCCGCGAATATTGCTCCCAAGTAAGAAAAAAGCCATTCCGGTGAGTTGTTGCCAAGAATACATAACCCATGAAGTGGTTGTAAACCAAGCTAGGAAAAATAAATTAAAATTGTAGTGAAGTAAATGACCTCGTTATTTACAACTTGCACAAACAATTAATTTACACCCAAAAAAAAATTAAGTACAGTACTAAGTAAATTTTAAGGTGTAATCCTCACCTTAATAAATCCCCTAGCAACTATCCGTACGGCATTCAAGTATTCCAAATAAGTCCAAGTAACTACTACACCCTCTCTTTTAACCGACAAAGCGGGATAATTTTGATATTTGCTGACTTTTCCTTTAAAAAATGAAATAACAGACTCAGGTTTTTGTAATTCGTCGCTTGAATCTACATTGATGATTTTAGTAGCTCCATCTCGACTCCACGTGCAGTAATCGTTGCTCGGAATGACATAATCGGGACCTATACATGATTGAATAAATATTATAAATTATTTGTATTTGAATAACGCTTAGATTAAAAATACCAAGTTGATGTTTTGGCTCGTGAGTATCAACGTATTCCCGGGCCGCTATTTCTTTTGCTAGCGAACGTATACACGTATCTTCCATTTCGAGGTGAAGAAAGTACAGCAAAAATTGGTAATGGGTTGTGTACACAAAATCGTAATGCAATTGCCTTTTTATACATGTTTTTTTTTTTACGGATGACGTGTGCGTCTAACGTGGGTGCTCATACAAGTGCATACACGTGGAACTCAGTTTTAAGTGTTGAAAAATGCAATTCATTTCTTTTTTTTTTTCGAATTATTCAATTACAAAATTATAACATTACTCTAACACCATCTGGTGATGACGGTTTTTTTGTTAATGATTAATCACATGGTCGCTGAGCTATTGTACCAATTTTGTGATAAGCTCGATGTACAGTACGGTATACGCGATGGAATTTCTTTGTCTCCGATTATCAGTATAAATGATACCGCACGATGCGCTCGCTGTAAACATGATAATGCTAAATGCAAATGATTTTTTTTTTAAATTGTTTTCACCAGCCTTAAAAAGAAAGGATTCAACCATAAAAAACTGAGTTTTTGTATTCTGATCACGCAATTCAGAGAACTAAACTCGCCCAATAAGTAAATATACGTTTTCTTTTACTGAATATTTTAGATTTTTCTTTCACTCGGTGTCATTTACGAATATCAGTATGCTTACTCAATTTTGTCTTAAATTTTCTTTTCCGTAAAATGACTTACATCCTGATTCACCTCCATTCATACAAAAGTCTTGACGCATGAGTTCCGTCTATGAGTGCACTGAATATTCGGAATGTTTTCTAGAACAATACATGCAAAACTATAATTTAGATCGTGATAACTCCGTTCCTAGAAAATTTGTGAGTACAGTATTTCAAATTCCAGCGCAACAACCATTGAAAAATATTTCAATTGTGTAGCAGGCTATGTAATACTGTTATTCGAATACTTTTTGCAGATGTGAAATAAACCATTTTGGCGTATTACATCACAGTCGAATTTACCCAGCGAATTTACCCAGCGAATTTACCCAGCGAATATTTAAATTTATTTCCAATTTACTGTTTCAACTCAAACACAAACGCATTGAGACGATTCCAGAAAATTGTAATTGAAATTTACAAAAAAAAATTATTTTCTCTTTTATAAAGCCTTTAGAAGCTATTCTAACATCGTTCCAATACTCCAACGTTGGTCTGTAGATCCACCATGGTCTCTAGACTCTAATGTTACCACGATGCTCCACGACAAGCAAGCAGAAAATGTGCTGACCAACCAAAAGAATTTGAAAATTATGTCTTTTGAAAATTCTCGCAAAAGAATGAATTGTCCATGAAATTACCCTCTACAATTTGCAACTCCCACCACCAACCCGAAAATCAACACAAATATCCTCTGTAAACCAAAACAAATTTTATTCAGTAAAATTCACAACAATAATCATCATGGAAAAAACAAAACCACTAAATTTAGAGTAAACGGACGGATGTTAATAACGAAAAGGAAAACAAAGATTACAAGAAGAAACCGAGAGCACTTATCCAGTCACACCAATGCCAAAAGACCGCGTAATGGTGCCAGAGAAAGTGTTAATAAAATAAAAGGAGCGTATGAAATTGAAAAATCAAATACACGTAAACAAAAATAAACGACCAAATATACTTACCAAATAAGCTTTGAGAAGTCTGCTTTTCGAATTTCCCGGAGTAACGACGATGAATTTCAGTTGTTTCGATGCACACAATGGGAGCAGTTAAAAGGCGGTACGGGAAACACGGGGTAATCGCCGAGGTTCTCCACTAGGCCCGTGCCCGTATCCCGTACGCCGCACCAAAAATCAACCGGAATCCGAACTCGATGACTCAAAGCAATTACAGGCGTGGCTGGTGTTTCGTCTGAACTAAGTTGATGCAGCAGGAGTATTATAGAAATAGGTAAGTGGAGAAATTGATTGATTACTAGCAAACGCCGCGCACATGTTGAAGACTTGAAAACATAAGCCTGACGAGAATAATTATTATAATTCCGGCCGGTAGATCGCGCACTGTGTGTTAAATTAGGTATGCACAAAAAAATGGCAGTGTCTGTTTCTATACCCCAGGTTTTGACGACTGCGCATGCGCGGCATAGCGGGCTGCCAACTTTCGGGGGACGCGGGGTGTAGATATAGG
>JAQIWS010000122.1:0-50944 GCA_034696085.1 Stigmatogaster subterranea
ATTGTTTTACAATGAATTTCTACACTTAGGAATTTATAATAACAAGACTCAATTTTAGTTTTTATTTTAAACGTACAGTCATATACTAAAAATGTATCCATTTCAACGGGATCAAACATGTATTTTATTTCAAACCACAGTGTCATTTGCACATTTCTGCAACAAAATACCCTTCACCGTTTCTTGCAAATAAATTAACTGGTAGCGTACAGGATTGGTTGCGTTACGTATTTAAATGTATTCCGACAATTTGTTGTTTAATAATTTTTGTCGCATCTCCGGCTTTAGGAATAACGAATCTATCTAAATCTGTAATGGTAAAGGAATCCCCATTGGGCGAGCCGTACTTGAAAGTAATCAATTCTGGTTGTTTTCTTTTCGACGTGATTTTTACGATTGATTTAAGCTCTCGTTTGGCGATTACTCTTGCTGTGTCAGTTTTATCCGCCACATCTCGAAGAATGTGTAAATGAGTATCACTAACAACTAACCGACTATAAAAAGGAAAAAAATAAAATTTTAATGTAATCTAATATTATTTGTACGGATATTTAAGTAAAGTTTAACCTGGAGTGCATTAATCCATTTTCAGTGATTTGATGGCACGGAAACCAGTCGACAACTTTTACTTTCTTCAACCACGTCGACACGGTTACTACACTGCGAATTTCTTCATCCGTCGATGTTTCGTCGGCATCTACGAGGCATTATTTCATATTAGTTATTATGGTACACATATAGTACAAGTGAAATTATTTTCTCACCGCCATCTTGATCGTCATCAATTGTAAATACGGACGCCATATTCCGATAACGTTTTCCCAATCTATCTTTACTACTCACGTGTCTATTTTAAAACAAAAACCCAAATCACCATAAAATTTGTAAACGGTTTAAAAATTTAAAACAAACCTTTCAGGAAGTTGATTATTATGTGTGTTATGTATATAATCCACGAGTTTTTCGGTAACTATTGCTGTTTTCTTTTGTAAAGCGGACGAAAATCGGCTGAAAAGTGTGTCCTTAAAAAAAAACACCACGTGTCAATAACGAACTTTAACGACCACGTTTGATTTTCAATACTTTTTGAGATTCATCTTCCCACTCGTCATTTTCCGCCTGTTGATTGCAAGCGATGCAGCTCCGCGGAGAGTGATCACTCAAATCAAGCGTCACGTTCTTTCTAATAAGCTCATGAAGAGCTATAAACAAACACAACAAATTTAATTCTTTTTTCCACAATCTAACCATTAATCCCTCACCTAAATACCCGCCTTGGGCTATGCTCACGTGTTGCGTATATTTTTGCAAAAAACTGGCGATTACCATCAGAACATACTGGTCTTCATCCTCACGTCCACTTCCCAAAAAACAAAGATGTTCTCCCGCAGCTACTGATCCCGCCGCTAAAGCCTGTTGTTGCGCTGTTAGCAATGCACTCGTAGCGGTAGCGAAAGCCTGCGGTTCTTGCAACATCTGGAATAACAAAATTAAAACCACACATTACTAACTATCGTCTTTATTAGCTGACAAACATTATATTTAATCTTACCAAAGTGGCATCCAAATGAAATGCTGTTGCCAAATGACCGCTATTGTATTGATCAGCTGGTCGACAATCCACTACGAAGAATCTTACGCCATTTTCCTACAGTTTCAACAAAGTAATTATTGAGTGCATCGTGTTAAAAAATATCATCAATTAAAGTAAATACATTTCCTAATTCCGCTTGAATCATTTCCTCAATGGAAACAGGAAGACTAAGTGATTGATTCGAAATTTCATCTTCTCCAAGGTCGTCTTCAAACAGATGATAATATTCCTAAACAGGTGCGGATATTTTCACGTTGAGTAAATAAAAGTTAAAATTATCAGTTGTACCTTTCGAAATGATTGTGGAGTTCTCGCGGCATAAAATTGAGCCAGCGAACAAAAATCTTCAATGTCATTAGGTTCTAGAGAAGCTGGTGCTTGCACGAGGAAAGCTATAATAAAAATAAATAAAACATTTTCGTTTACAATAAAAAGAATAAATATTAGATATTACCAATAATGTTGTCTTTAGTTTCCGTAGCAATTTGTTCTCTGCAAAATAAATTTCTATTAATTTTCGATATAATCTTTATTTTTTAATATAACTTACTTCGCGTTTATAAGAATGACTAGAGCTAAGAAAAATACGAAGAAAGGATTGTCCAACCGAAAATATACATCCCACATATTTTGTGTGACTTTTAAATCGCAAGCTGACGCGAAGAGACTGCGAATCTTCAAATGTCAAAATTATTAACGATGTTATTATATACAGTAGTACAAAATTTTATTTCTCACCCATGTGTTACAATATGCTGCTGGGAATATTTTTTTGCTGTCCAAGAAAGAGCATAATTCTGGGTCGTGATATAAAATAAGTAAACGAAGTAATTCTTCACTGCGACGTAAATTCCTAAATTGAGAAACATTTTAATTACCAGTTTAATATAATATTCACAGTTTTATTACCTTGGAATATATTTAGATCTAATTGCGTGGAAACAATCGTACAATTTGTCTCGAGGTAACTTTAAAGATACAAGCGCTGCCAGGATTTCCAGCCATCCGTTGTCTGATTGATATTTTAACGACGTGTTTTTACAATAGCATGTCAGTACAGATTCCAAATCGCTCATTACTGATACTTTATCTTCTTCATCGTTACCGAGCTTATCTGATACGACGTTAACAAAACATTATAAATGTTTATATTGTCTATAAAATATGATTAATATCAAGAATCTAACCAACAAGTTGTTGACAGTCACATCGTATTTCATCTTGTTCAGCGAGATCAAAAATTTCGTCAAATGCTGTCAAATCGTTGCTCTTGTTTTTTACATCTAAACACGCCTTTGCAGACAAAATAATTCGTATTAATGCTACTCTTCACAGTGTCAATGTTTACCTGCCAGAACGATGCTCGTAGATTTTTCGGTATGTGTCTCCCATTAGGAATTTCTCGGATAAAATCCGCACTGACATCTTTGTGAAGAGCAGTTTCCAACTCCAAAATCCTACAGGTGGAAATAGGGATTTAATAAATCTACTGCGTGTCAATTCCTATATTTATCGTTATATTATCAAATTTGAATTACTAATAAAACCGAACCACCCGTTTTCATTTCTATTCAATACTTTTATACCTAAAAAAGCCACTAACCAATTTGCTACCGAATTATCGTCATCTTCGTTGTCCGCCATTTCAGCTGACGTATGTAGTTTGGTTTTGGTAAAACGAGAACGCATCTTGACTCAAAAAACGGAAAATATTAAAATGGCGACTCTTGACTCGCAAAAACGGAACGAAATCACATTTTCCGAATAACTAAACGTGCGTAGTCCGCGGAACCGGGGCGAGAGTTAGTTAAGATGGCGGTGAGCTCTCGTCCGCGACCCTTACAGAAATCTAATTCGTTATTTAGTCGGATCCACGGAGTTTTTTCGGAAGCAATCGCGCAACCTAAGTTGGTAATTGATCGTCGTACAATTGAGAAAACATGGAAATTGATGGACAAAGTGGTGAAATTGTGCCAACATTCGCGGATGAATTTGAAGAACAGTCCTCCATTCATTTTGGATATTTTACCAGACACTTATCAACATTTACGATTAATTTACGCAAAATACGAAGACAAAATGCAAGTTTTAAACGAAAATGAGTATTTTAAAGTGTTCATTGAGAATTTAATGAGGAAGTGTAAGCAGGCCATCAAATTGTTTAAAGAGGGCAAAGAAAGAATGTTCGACGAAAATTCACATTATCGGCGCAATTTGACCAAACTGAGTTTGGTGTTTAGTCATATGTTATCCGAACTTAAAGCTATATTTCCTACCGGAAGCTTCAGTGGCGATCAATTTCGAATCACAAAAAGTGATGCTGCTGATTTTTGGAGAAACACGTTTGGTGAACGGTAAATTTCGAATTTTTATCAACGCGGATGTTAACTGTTTAAACTAGTTTTGTTTGTTCATTAGAACCGTAATACCGTGGAAAATATTTCGACAAACGTTAAACGAAGTTCACCCTATTAGTTCGGGTCTCGAAGCGATGGCTCTTAAATCGACTATTGATTTAACGTGCAATGATTACATTTCCAATTTCGAGTTTGATGTCTTCACAAGGTAAGGCGAAGAAATAACCACTTGTGTTTCACAGTTTTAAATTATTTTTTATTTAGGTTATTTCAACCTTGGACAACTTTATTGAGGAATTGGCAGATTTTAGCCGTTACTCATCCTGGTTACGTGGCGTTTCTTACGTACGACGAAGTAAAAGCACGACTTCAGAAATATATCAGTAGACCAGGAAGGTAAGACATTTTTTGATAAAAACGCATTAAAATCAGTTTATTTAACCAATTTATTATTCGATTTGCAGCTATGTATTTAGGTTAAGTTGTACGAGGCTCGGTCAATGGGCAATTGGATATGTAACGAACGAAGGAAGCATTTTGCAGACGATACCTCAAAATAAATCTCTATGCCAAGCCCTTTTGGACGGGTTTAGAGAAGGATTGTAAGTTATAATTAAAAATTAACAAAATTAAGAATAATAATTTACAATTTTAATTCATTTCAAGCTATTTGTTCCCTGACGGGCGCAATGTGAATCCTGACTTGAGTTGGGCCGTGGTGGCCACTCCCGAAGATCATATCAAAGTTACGCAAGAACAATATGAGCTCTACTGCGAAATGGGTTCAACATTCCAACTGTGTAAAATATGCGCAGAAAACGACAAAGATGTTCGCATCGAACCATGTGGACATCTTCTTTGCACGCCGTGCCTCACGTCGTGGCAGGTAAAAAAAATTTTCAAATTTTTTATTTTGTTAAATAAATTCTTACATTTAAAAATATTGTGTAAATAGGATTCAGAAGGGCAAGGATGCCCTTTCTGTAGGGCCGAAATTAAAGGCACCGAGCAAGTTGTCGTTGACCCATTCGACCCTAGTGGAAATCGTTGTATTCGTCGCGAAGAAATTCGCTCCTCGTCGACGGGGAATTTGGTCGAACTGGAGGACGATGAAAATTTTGAGGTATTGCCTCAATACTGAATGCTCTATTGTTAATAATAATAATAATAATTCAATGATGTCGGAATTGAAGTAAAATGAAAATACTCCGAAGGTCACAATGTTGCACGTTATTTGGGGTTTACAAATTGAAAACGAAATTAAATAATTTTTGTTTGTTATAAAATGAATTGCTTTTCAGTCGCGCGTTTTTTCCTAGTTGAGTTTTTTTTATTTTGAATAGGAAACTTGACTTTCAGATCTTCCAGGGTGAAGAAAAGTTTGAGAACCGACTGGATCAACTTTTTTGAAATTTTAACGAAAGTGATATATTTTTTTTTCGGAGGTTACATTTTAACAAAATTACAAGTTGAATTATTTATTGAGTGGGTGGGGTTGCCAACGAGATGAAACAAATGTGATTATATGTCGACGATGTCTTTCTGGAGGAATAAAGTACAAAATTAACACTACTTACGTGAGAATAGACTCAGGACGTTTGTTGTCATAACAACAACATCAAGATGGACAGTAAATTTTTTTTTAAAAATGGAAACCAGTGAAATTAACCACCCGATGTACTAAAATTGTTAAAATTGTAGAATTATAATTTTTTTTTATTTTTGTGCATGATGATCAACTTTGTGTGTTTTTTTTTATGTTTTACTTTTTATTTGTGTGCGTTGAGATTTGAAAATTGGCTTATTTGTAAATTGGCTTGCATGCCAAATAAAACTACGAACGATGGATTGTGGGTTTTTCCTGTTATGCACGATTTGCATGTTAAATCCCACACAAATCAAGTTTTTCTTAATTTTGTTGTACAAATTGATTTATTTCTTAAAGACTAGATAATATTTTGACTGTGTTTTGTTGGTGGGCAACTCTAGGATGATTTTAAACAATCCTTGTGCTTCTGGAAATTCGTGGAATGAGGGTAGGCATTTCTCAGCTGGGTTTCTTTCGGTGTTGGCATTGCACTTTTTCACCTTCCTTTGGACTGGAATTTGTTTTTTTGGTTACATTATTCATATTTCAGGACGTTAATCCGTGGACGAGTTGTCTCCAAGCGTTGGCACTGTCACCTCGCTCTGAAACCGCAGATAGACGGGTAAAAATTACAATTTAATCAAATTTAAAGAAAAAGTAAAATTTATGGAAATATGGTCTTTTATAGTCAAGTAGTCGCTCACCTCTCGTGTCACCGGGAGTGTCACCTTCAACTCAACGCAGAAGTCAAATTACAGTCCCACCTCCGATACCACCGAGACGCGTTTCCCCTAGCAACACACCGGGTGATTCCCCCAGGTATAAACTGAAGTGTTTATTTATTCATTGATACAAGAGTTGTCGATAATTTGTGTTGGCAGGACTCAGTCGCCGCTGCATATAGAAGAAGGTCCGTGTTTTATGCCGCGAACAAATGGTGACTCGGGTAAATTTTGTGATGGTTAATGCATTTAATGGGAGTTTTGTAGATTAATTTGGGTTTTGTTTGGTTGTAGTGTCCTATGCTGAAGTGAGATATAACGTACCTAACACGAAGACTGTACATTCCACGAAAATACCTGCGTCTGGACCGTCGTTTACTGATCAAAATTTAACGGCGTCCACTTCGGCCAATAACCCGAGAATTAAATTGCTGACGACACAACCTCAGATTTTACATTACGCGGAATTAGCCGACGCGAATGAGGAACCTAACTACGAAAACACTGACATTTCCCGTATGTTTTTATAAATCAGCAGGAAAACGATTTGTAATAATAATAATTTTTTTTTGTAGATAAACGCGTGGTTCGTTCTTGGAACGTGTTGATGAACGAAAGTGAGGTTCCACCAATTCCTCCACCCCCACTTCCAGGGAATTTTAAAGCCTGCATAGCTGATGGAAAGTAAGTTGTTTTATTTTTCAACGATTGTGAAATTTGACCAACAAATTTTTTTTTTGGTAATATTGAAATTGTTATTTTCTTTTTTTTTAAAGACAACACTCTTGTTTTGACAACAAAGAGAATAACTGTATGAGTTATGAGAATCTTCATATGGATTACATCGCGCAGTTAATCGGGGAAGGATATTCGAAAGAAGCAGTCATTCGTGCGTTGTGGATTGCGAGGAATAATATCGACATGGCGAGAGATATTTTACACGAATTCGCGAGTAAACGGACTTCGTAGCTAACTCAGGAGTTAATGCATAATCATGATATGTAATAGTGTACAAATGAATATTAAAAATCTTTTTAGCGTCATTTTTTTCTATTTTATTATTTTATTCATATTTTTTATGAAGTCAGCGCCATCTATTTGTCTGCAGTGGAAAAATAAAACCAAAGACACCGTTGCAAAACTGGCGCTTAGCGCCTAAGCAGTGACTCAGAGTGACGTACGAGTTGCTCAGTGAATACGCTTGACTCCACTCAGTAGGGGCAACACTGAAATTTGAATGTCAGAGCCTCCTTGGTGGCAAAATTATGCATATTCAGTGTCAGACATTAGCATTGCAGCAATAGGAAATTAAAGAAAAAAAATTTTTTTTTGGTCGTTCTTTCGTGAAAATGAGTGAAATTTTTGGTTGACTATTCATTTTGTAAAGACGGCAGTTTATTTTAAGTGAAACATGCAATTTTCAATAAAATTTGCAAATAATAAATGTGTTAACTTTTTCCATTTTACTAACTTTTGATAAATTAGCATTAGATATTGAGCTATAGTCAATTTGGTAATAGTTTTTTTGATCACACGCCTTTCCGGGAACTCGTAAATGCCTTTAATATACAATATCAATATTGGGCATGACGCTATTTCACACTTGTTTTGCAATATTTCTCCGCTAGGCGCGCTGTCCCCCGCGCGGGAAGAAGCTGATTCTTTTTTTTGCCCGTCATTTTTTAAATATCTCGTGTGTTGGATGTTCGTAATACCTCGTGTGAACAAATACTTTTAAAATGGACAGCGAAGAAGTTGAAGTAAGAATTTAATAACAACTGTTCCAAATGAAGACAAATTGGCAATCCATGAAATAATCAAATATTTTGCAGGAACCCGTGGCACAAAATACGCCAAAAAAAAATCAGTACGAGTCGTCTTAAATTTTAAGAGATTTTAAATTAATCTTTAATTTTATTTGGTTAGTTTTAAACGACATATTATACAACACGAATTGCGTAAACCACGTAGCAGAGCAAGATTATTATCAAAAGTAAAGTTAGTCTACGTATAAATTTTATGTATTTTATTTTATTTTTGCATATAAATTTTCTAGTTTTCTACAGAAGAGTTGCGTAATGCAATTAAAATCCGTGAGATCAACGAAGATAAAAAAGATGAGGTAACAGTTATAAAGGCATGCACAATATTACTTAATAAATGTAAAAACGATATGTAAAAACAGTAAATGTAATGACTTAACCT
Organism: Stigmatogaster subterranea; assembly: GCA_034696085.1. NCBI lineage: Eukaryota > Metazoa > Arthropoda > Chilopoda > Geophilomorpha > Himantariidae > Stigmatogaster > Stigmatogaster subterranea. The sequence goes on from JAQIWS010000122.1 coordinate 8,467, forward strand.
AGGTAATTTTCGTTATGAAACATTTTGACAAAAATTTGTCTAATTTAATGTCGCTAGGTGGAAATGATGGATCGCGAAAGGCATCTGAACTTGTTCATGATGGTGATTCGTGAATTTTCCGTCATGATTGATTCTCAGTCGGGTTTAATTAAATTAGCCAGATGTTTAAATATAAACACTGGCAATGGTACAAAGATTCATTTGAATATAATTTAAATTCACCTTGTTTTCACATGGTAATAGTATTGCTATTTGCAATATGAAATTTACAGGGGAACAAATGGTTCCTGTACACAATACAATGACCGGCGCAAGCATTGATTTAACCGGTGACATGGACATAAAAGAACCCGAAAGTAAAAAACACGGGTAAAATAAATTTAGAATCGCAATGTAAAATGTGACAATTATCTAAACTCATCGCTAATACCACTTTTCTAAATATTCAGATATATACCAACAAATCTTTCAGCAGCTGATGCTATTGCGTGGCTTAGAACTCGCCGAGAAAATTTTCGACCATGGAGCACCTTTTGGAACACGAACAAATTCCGCGTACCTGAATCAACTGCTCAAATGACTAACCGATTAAGTCGCAATCTCAAACAGTTTCAAAGCAATTACGTGTTACTTTTCCTTGGATTAGTTGTTTTTTTTCTGTGAGTAATAATAAACGGTTTAATTTTTTGTTTTTTATTGACGATCTTTTATATTTCAGGTTGACGTCGCCTCTGTTACTGCTAATTATTGGTGCTTCCCTCGGAGTTTGCTACATCCATTTGAAAAATGTGGAAAACCGAGTTCGAGTATTTGGTAATTCATTAAATACGTGTATTTATGAGCGATTATTTTAATCAACACATTTTCCCAGGACTCGAACTGAATTTAGCTCAGAAATACATGGCTGTTGGTTTTTATTCTATTATGTTGTATTTTTTTGCTGGCGCAGATTCTGCAATATTTTGGTTAATTGGTAAGTTGAAAACAAAATTTTCGTGTTAATTTTTAGGAATAACTATTTCTATTCGTTTCTAATAGGAGCGTCTTTGGTACTTACCTTGCTACACGCGTCGTGTTTCGCTACTGAATCACTCGGACAATAATTAGTCATGGAACCTACACGGGAAAGAAATTGAAATTATAATTTTTTTTTTCACTTTTATGCATGATAATCAACTTTGTGTTTTTTTGTTTGTTTCACTTTTTATTTGTGTGGTTGAGATTTGAAAATTGGCTTATGTGTAAATTGGCTTGCATGCCAAATAAAACTACGAACGTTGGATCGTGGGTTTTTCCTGTTATGCACAATTTGCATGTTAAATCCCACACAAATCAAGTTTATCTTAATTTTGTTGTACAAATTGTTTTTTTTCTCAAAGTCCAGATAATATTTTGACTGTGTTTTGTTGGTGGGCAACTCTAGGATGATTTTAAACAATCCTTGTGCTTCTGGAAATTCGTGGAATGAGGGTAGGCATTTTTCAGCTGGGTTTCTTTCGGTGTTGGCATTGCACTTTTTCACCTTCCTTTGGACTGGAATTTATTTTTTTGGTTACGTTATTGATATTTCAGGACGTTAATCCGTGGACGTGTTGTCTCCAACCGTTAGCTCTGTCACCTCGCTCTGAAACCGCAGATAGACGGGTAAAAATTACAATTTAACCAAATTTAAAGAAAAAGTGGAAATTTATGGAAATGTGGCCTTATAGTCAAGTAGTCGCTCACCTGTCGTGTCACCAGGAGTGTCACCTTCAACCCAACTCAGAAGTCAAATTACAGTCCCATCTCCGATACCAACGAGACGCGTTTCCCCTAACAACACACCGTGTCATTCCCCCAGGTATAAACTGAAGTGTTTATTTATTCATTGATACATGAGTTTTCAATATTTTGTGTTGGCAGGACTCAGTCGCCGCTGAATATAGAAGAAGGTCCGTGTTTTATGCCGCGTACAAATGGTGACTCGGGTAAATTTGTGATAGTTAATGCATTTAATGGGAGTTTTGTAGATTAATTTGGATTTTGTTTGGTTGTAGTATCGTATGCTGAAGTGAGATATAACGTACTTAACACAAAGACTGTACATTCCACGAAAATACCTGCGTCTGGACCGTCGTTTACTGATCAAAATTTAACGGCGTCCACTTCGGCCAATAACCCGAGAATTAAATTGCAGACGACACAACTCAGATTTTACAGTACGCGGAATTAGCCTACGCGAATGAGGAACCAAACTACGAAAACACTGACAATTCCGTACGTTTTTATTAATCAGCAGTAGAACGATTTGTAATAATAATTTTTATTTGTAGATAAACGCGTGGTTCGTTCTCGGAACGTGTTGATGAACGAAAGTGAGGTTTCACCAATTCCTCCAACCCCACGTCCTGGAAATTTTAAAGCTTGCATAGCTGATGGAAAGTGAGTTGTGTTATTTTTCAATGATTGTGAAATTTGATTTGTTTTTTGGTAATATTGAAATTTTAATTTTTTTTTAAAGACAACACTCTTGTTTTGACAACAAAGAGAATAACTGTATGAGTTTCGAGAATCTTCATATGGATTACACCGCGCAGTTAATCGGGGAAGGATATTCGAAAGAAGCGGTCATTCGTGCGTTGTGGATTGCCAAGAATAATATCGACATGGCGAGAGATATTCTACACGAATTCGCGAGTAAACGGACTTCGTAGCTAACTCAGGAGTTAATGCATAATCATGATGTGTAATAGTATACAAATGAATATTAAAAATCTTTTTAGCGTCATTTTTTCCAATTTTATTATTTTATTCATATTTTTAATGAAGTCAGCGCCATCTACTTGTGTTTATTTGAAAAATAAAAACAAAGGCACCAGTTGAAGTTTGAAAACGAGGCTTGAGTTAACATGGCGTTCGTTGATGGTGGATTACACCAAATTAACTAAATAGTTTTGAGAACTGACCTCTGTATACTGGGACACGGTATGCATTAATAGTAAGTTCAGTCTGCGTTTCAATGTTATTGAAATTAGGTTCTCCGTGTAAAATTGCTCCTAGTTATGACGATTGTCGTTGTGCAGTCAGAAATTTAATCTGAACTTAGGCTTAATTTGTGAAATACACGCAAGAAATTATAAGATGTGTGATAGTCGTTTATCTAATTTATTAAATAGTTTTAATATAATTTTTTAAATTATATGTCGTTCGTTATATGAAGAGCTGCTGAAGTACGCGGTAATAGTAAAGTTTGCTGTAAAAGTTTACTATTTGGTGCACGCGTGATAATATTGTATACATTGGGTTTTTAATAGAGATATAATTTTGCTCAGTAGTTGTTCATACATTATTAATATTTGAACAAATAATTTAACTTTTTCAATTATTTGCAGAATGAAAAATTTCGATGATGGGCACAGCGAAGCTTATGCCTAATATTTCAGCAGTATATTCAAGTGATGAGGACGGAAAGTGAGCAGATTTAAAAATTATATTGAGAAATCGAGGATTTATTTATTTATTACTCACTTTTTCCAGAGTCGATCACAAACGAATGGCGCACAATCAAATTGAGCGTAGACGGAAGGTTAAGATTAATAATTGGATTTATCGCTTGGGAGGTTTATTACCGGGAATTAATAAAGACAAGAAACCAGTAAGTTCACAATAAATAAAATATAGAATACGTAGTATGAATAAGTTTTTCTTTTTGTATTTAGAGTAAAAATTTAATCCTCGAAAAAGCAGTTGAGTATATTAAAGAATTGCGGGACACAAATGAGCAGTTGTTATTAGGCCACACATCCGAAGTTCAAGGTAATACCAGGTTAATTAATTCAAACACTTGAGTGATTTTAATTACACGTGTTATTATATTTTAGCGAGAGAATTCCAGCAAATGAAAAGTCGGATTGAGGAATTGGAATTGCGAAATTCAGAATTAACGCGGTATATTGAAAGTGCGGGAACATGGCAGCAACGGACAAAATATAGTCACAAACTCGATCCCGATTCAGTAGGATTTCAATCATGTAGTGAAAAATCAAATTTAAACGACAAAACCACGAAACGCGAAACTGGAATTCACGGAGGTGAATTAACTGACGCGACGTGTGCAATTCAAGTAAAAACAACCACGCAAGAATTAGTAGACGCGACAGTAATACCACCCCTCACGTCAACATCCCAATTCATCGTGCAAAATGGCGTCGTATTTGTTCAAAACGGAGACAGCGTCAATGTCTCAAAAGCCGAGCTTCTAAACAGTGTAAAATCGTGTCAAAATGAAAATTTGATCCGAACGAGTGACGTGAACGGAACCCAACAAGAATTTGCCGTGCAACCCAACGTGCTCAACACAAACATAACAGCGGTTACGCAAGCACTTCCCAGCATCCCCATCATGTCCACAACGAGCCAGCAAACAAGTGCCAACCAACAAGTGCTGCAACAACTGCCCGTTCTCAACTACGGCAACACAGTAAACATCTTTCCTGGTTTAGTAGGACAGGGACAACCAATGATAATAATCAACGAAAACGGCGTTCCTCTTTTACAAAATATGATGCCTGGTCAATTGCTGCTAAATCCAACCACTGGACAAACAGTCGTGTGCGCGCAGTGTTGTAACACAACAAACAGTCCTTTACTCACTGCGAGTGCGGGGAGTATATCGCTAGGTGGAATGTCATCGACGTCGTCTGATCTTCCACCTCATTCTTCGTCGGTTCTTCTGAATTCGCTATCTGGTCAGGGACTTCCAGTGGCGGGTGCGACGAATCATATTTTAGTGAACGCTGCACTCAACCAGACCAACGAGAGTGGTGGGAATTTAGCGTGCGCGGTTAGTGGTGGTCAAGTAGTGATGAAGCCGACGCGATCGTGTGCACTCAGTAAATTAAATAGTTTTCAATCTCACGAATTTAACAAAACGTCGTTAGGAACTAATGGTCAACTTATAATTTCAGTTACGACTCAGTCGAGTTTGAATTCAACGCAGAAGGAAAGACCAGTGATAACTTCGTCGCAAGCGAACGCTCAATCAATCGCTCTAGCGTGTATGAACAGCCAACCTGGAACCAACTCCATATTTCAACCGGCGAACTGCGGAAATATAAATGTTGCGAATTTGGGTAATGCTAGAGATGCGTTTTCATTAGGCACTTCGACGATGCCTTTAAAATCGTGCGGAAGCAACACGGTGTTGGTCAGTTCGACGCAATCGTCGGTGCCGACGCAGGGATTAATCACTACTGATCAACAACAAATGCAAACTATGTTTACCAGTCAAATGTTAAACCGAACAGCGTTCGTTCAACCGCAATCAAATTCACTTCAAATTCTTCCGCAGCAGACTTTACAACGAGATTCAAACACTATTTTGAATTCTGTGGCGAATTCTTCGCCGTTGCCGTCAGCTTTGCTCTTACCAAATGGTCAGCTAATCCCCGTCGTGAGTCAACCGTCGCTTATTTATCCAGGAGCATCTCCCATTACTGGCGGCTTACTGATGGCACCTCCTCACCAACCAACGACGCTCTTTCAACCTCCGATTCAGCCTACGACTACAATCGTAGCGCCTCCCCAACCAAAAATATCAAAAGCTTCTGTTGTGACGGACACAACTACGGTAAACCGAACTGCTACTGGTATTCAATCGAACAGCACGGATCCAACGAACGATGTGAATAAGTGCCGTCAGACAACTAGCAGTGCGTGTACTACGAATGCCCATCGTAATAATACCACGTCGCCATTTAATTCGTCGGTGATATTTACAGTGGCGCAACAAAATGACTACGTGAAGTCGTTGAGTACACCTGGGAATTCTTGTTCAAAAAAATCGGTTAAGCGTTCACCTCGTGTGATTAAACCGAAACCAAGTGCATCCAGCAAAGTTGTCAACGCGAATTCTGGTAACGTGGACAAAACGTCGAGTACGGGAAAAAGTAGCAACGCTAACTCGAATAAAAGGTCGAGTGGTGGTGGTAAAGAACGATCGGCGATGAATTCGTTCGATATTAACACAACCAACGCAAATCAGAAGGGAGCTAGTTCGAAACCACTTTGCATCGCTACTGACATTCTCGCTAAAGCGACTGAGTCGATATTTTCGAGCGCTATGTCGGATCCTTCGCCACCGATTTCAAGATTTTATAACTGCGACAGTGCTGATTATCCAGAAAACAGCAATATTTCTTCGGATAATAAGAAAACGGAAGAAACTAATGATCACGATAAAAGCGAAGAAAAAGATGACGGTAATAACGATCAAAATAGCGACATACTTAACGATTTGGTCGCTGATGTTTATTCAGTCGAAGATCGAGATATGCCTCTTCTCGAACCAATTAGTCCCGCCGTAAGAAGCGATACCGAAGGTCACAGCGAGAAATCGTTAGCGGATGTTGAAGGATCCAGCGAAGAAAACGCGCCTAATTTGAGCGCAATTATACCCGACTCGACGTCCGTTTCGACGAAACGCAGTCAGGATTCTCCTACGATCGGTTTTCCGTTGAAAAGAATTCGACAAGATCGGAAAAAAGACGACGTGAGACCTACTACGAAGGATGAAGCAGATTTTACGCCTTCGTGTACGAGTAATAATAGCAGTGGAGTCAATTTTCTATCAGTGTCGCAATTGGCAAGTAGTAGTTTTACTATTGATACAACGTTGTGCAATGAAAATTCTCCACTGGGAAGCATTTCTCCGTTGCTGGTAAGCCCTACTAAGAGTAATGGATCTGATGGTTTTCTCGCTGCAACTACAACGACGTCGTTGATGAACAACACTTGTCCCAGTGGGTTTGAGTCTACGACAGACGCAAATTTGAGTAATCAGAATTGCGTCAATTCATTATCTGGTAGTATGCACGAAAGTAGAACGACAGTTCGGCAGCAATCGTCGGTTGAGTCGGTAATTCACAAGAATGCGGAAAGTACGGATGTGAGTAGTCAAGAATTCTCGTTACACGCAACGCAAAATCAGTTTGAATTGCAGTCACCAAGCAGACACGAGGCTAATCCAAACAAAAATCAAATTTCTGGTGAAACAACGAGAAATCCTCAAGCGGAATTTGGTAACGACGATATTTCAACTTCAAAATCAGCGGGAATTGTCACTTCTCTAGCTACCGCAACATCCGCTTCCAGAGTGAACAATTTATTTACAAGTTCTAACTTCGCAACCAACTCGATGCATTTAATGGACGCTAAAAATTTAACACCAGATGGGTTGCACACTAACTCGGATCTTAACTTAAATCTACCTACAGCGACCAACAACTCCACCTCACCTTTCGTCGGAACTATGGATCACATGACCACGTCGTTAGCACGTCCGGGAGAATGCTCCAATGTGCCACGACCACCTTTGGTTAATATGACTGGTTTCAGTGGAAACTTAGTTTCAACAGCAACGACAATCGCAAATTTGCCGTGTAACACGAATGCTCTTCAAAGTTCGTCTTTCAGCATGCCGGATTTGTTGCATAGTAATCTGTCGAACGTATCGTCAGTTTCGACGAGCGTTAATAACAGTAACGCTGTACATCAAGTGAATCAGCCTGTGGGGGAGTCGACTTTGCTGTCGAATGAAGTTATGTGTGATAATGTTCCTTCTTTCAATTTTGGTCTTTTTGGCCAAGTGAATCAGATTCAGTCGTGCGTTTCGAGTACCAATAGTGCGCAATCTCAAATGCAGATGCCTCTGTCGACTTTTAATCAGAATTATTTACAAACTGGAATGAACCAACGTCGATCAACGCCGGTTAGCACGTTCCACGCTACTTCGAAAACTAAATTACTAACCAATCGGCGGAATAGCACTACTGAAGAAATTCTATCACCGACTGGCGTACCTCTTAGATCCCCTGGCGCGAATCGAGTAAACACCGCCTCGACTTCTTTAAATTTAATGCCGGGTCACGGAGAGGTCACTCAACAGCCTTCTACCCAACCAGTTACTTCTTTAGTATATAATACTAGACGATCGAATATCGGCGGATCAAATTACTCGGCAGAAGCACTTATCAGTCAAGGAACTTATGTTAGCGCTCCGAAACATCATCACCACCATCACCATCCATTTTCACATTCCCATTTATCAAAGCAGTCGATGCAACAGCAACAACAACCGCAGCAGCAACCGCAGCAACAACAACAGCATCCACAACTTCCGCAACAACAACAGCAATCACCATCGTCACGTCCCATTATTTCTTACTCAGCTGAAAGCCTCATCCAAACTCAGGCGGATCGTCGATCAAATTGTTCTCAAAGTCAGCAGTCATGCCTCGTTTTACAGTCAGCAGCTATTCGTTCGAACAATTCTTCGGTGGCTACGAGTTCCTACACAGCGACGAACACGACGCAGCCTCTTTATTTTACAATGCCACATCAAAATTCAAAGCAAAGTAATAATTCTCAACCGACGACGCTCATGCATTTCGACGTTCCTGGGCAGAAAAATATTTGCAGCAGTGGTCAACATCAAAATGATCAACCTTCATTTTCATTTAGTCTGGGTCACGGTAATACGAGCACTCAGAGTTCGCAACAAAATCAATCTATATCGATGTATCCTCCTAATATGTTTCATTACGCTCAAACGAGCGCGGGATTGCCTCCGAGTCAGGGACAAAAACAGTTAAATATGGCATTGGAGAATTCGATGTTTCCTCAACAAATGGCGCCGTGTTTAAACGTGGCACCCACTCAACAACAAGTTACTAACGTCGATGGAAATTTCACCGCTCAATTTTCGGAGCAGTTTTCAAATAATAATAGTAATCCAAGTGCTAACGCTAATAATCGAACTGATGTGAGTAACGTAGCTGCGAATTTTCCAGATGTGTGTAAAATGAGTGCTGATAAGGGGAAAGCAAAGCAGGAAAATAATAGTAGTAAAGGAAGCAAAAGCAGCAAACAGCAAAATCAGATTAAAAAGAAACATTTTAATTCGGTCGAAGAAGTTAATTTATCGAATTCGATATTCGAGACAAATCGCAGCGTGACGCCGTATTTTGGTGTTCCCAATTTATCTTCTCCGCGGAACGAAGCTCCTACTTATATCCCTAATCCGAACGCTTTATTTAACACCCAAAGGTGCTTGGCAACTAATTCGGCGACTCAGAATAAAGCACCCGATGTTGGATCATCGTATAATTCCCTCTTCCCGACGCGATCTCAAACGGGATTAAATTTAAATTTCCAAGCGCCTGGATTTGGGATGAACCACGTTCACGCTACCCCAACTGCAATGCCGAGTCAAATATCGAATCACTCGAACGTAACGAATTTTAATCTCAGCAATATTTTTCCCGATATTAACAACAGCGGGGAGAGTTTGAATATTTCCCAAATGAAATTTCATCCTGGAAACTCGATTTTATCTACCGATGCTCAACATCATCAACCGAATCCACTTTATAATCGTCCCGTGTTGCACAACGGAATGAGCATTAATACTTTACTGGCTGCTCACACACCTCATGGTTTTGATGCTACACGAACTCAAATGCCAATGAGCAACGGTATGCCACCCGCCTTTCACGGTCACACACCATCGTTCAGCAATGTTGTTCCTACGTTGAATTTCACAATGCACGAGCATTGATTGAGTAGATGCCAAGTTTTGACTAACTAACTAAGAAAAATCACTTGAGTGTTCTTCATTGTTATTGCAAAAAGTCACCTTTTCATCATTTAAGAATTTTTAAAAGTAAAAACTTCTGAAATTATGATTGTTAATGTACACTGTAAATGGGTTTTGCTTACTAAAATCATGTCAGGATTTGGGGCAGGATGAGAGATGTGTGAATAATAGGCTTAGGTAGTTTGTTTAGTAGTGTTTAATTTTGTGATTTGTTATAAATATCTACTACGGACTGTAAAAATAAGCAAAAGTGTTAAATGATGTGTAAAATGCTGATAGCAAATTGAGAATTAAGTGCATGTAGTTGGTTTAGAGTTTGTTTTGGTTTTTAATTTTGTGTAAATTAGACATTTCTCATCCTCAATCGTACGAATTTAAACACGAAGAAATCTTGTATAACGTTTGTATATTTAACTCACAATTGTAATTGTAATTTTTGGCCGACGTAATATTTTAAGCGCAGCTTTTGTGTTCGGTTGGCACAATTCCGTCCTTAAACATGGTGTTGGTGATTTCAGAGTCAAATTGTTGGTATTACTTTGTTGTAAAATTTTGTTTAAATTAATTTCAGGTGCGATAAAAATCGTACTTATTATTATTTATTCCGCGTCAGTAGAGTCATTTGTACAAAATCATACATAAAACAAGCATCATTTGAAACATTTTAATTTTCGAATTTAAAACATAATGTGGTCTCTGCTGGTGGAATTAAGCGCGTTACCCCAATTTTGAGAAATTAAAGCACAAGTAGCACGTGGGGGAAAAATTTGGAAGCTGTGGTTTGACGAAGAAGTAGTTATCCCAGATGGTTACTGCACGTCCTTAGACAATTTTCACAAACTACTTTAAATTACATTTGTTCCTGATACAAAACCACCGCAAATCACTCGATGAGTTGAATATTTATTGTTTTCTTGCGTAGATCGTGCTGTCTATTTTTCCACCACGGTGCTGTCCGGACAGAACACTTTCTCAAACTCGACCGATTCACTGGGTCAGCGATTTGCTGATCCGGTCATCCCAAGTCTTGAAAGAGAAGTGAATCCTTCTTTTAGAAAATGGACGCAGCTAATTTGTTAGACGTGCAGATATGTATATTTAAAAACAAATGGAAATATCAGAAAATATGCAGTAAAAACATATGGAAAATGTCAGAAAATATGCAGTACCTTGTCCCACACCTGTTTTTGAGAACTGCGCATACTCGAAAATGCCTGCGTGTAAGGTACCTCGGTGCGTACACTTCCTAAGGTGGGGCGTCGGAAATAAGTAAAGTGCCATATGGTACCCCACTTCCGGTACCCCATAGCAGAGCCCTGACCAAGCAGAGTTATGTAGTATCCAGAAATGGGAAACCGTGCCACATGGTATTTGAAAGTGCCGATGGTACCAGAAATGGGGGCTTGCGTACCCAGCGGGCAATGCGCAGTTGCACGAGTAGAGTGCAGTATTCAAAAAGGAGTGGGCAATTATTATTAGACCCAGAATAGGTTATTCGGGTAGTGGTTCAACTCCACTATATTCACTGCTATACTTTCACTATCCTCTCCATTGCATTACTTATTAACTATTAATTTGTGCATACCAAGACAATTTTTTATTCGAAATTAAACTAAAATTTAACTAAACCAACTATTATATATACAAAATTACCTCATAACATTTTTTTTTTTAAATTATATTTTTATCAAAATCCTTTTCCTAGGAAAGAGTTGCTAATCTTCTAATCCCCCATTGTTGTTCTTCCCCCTTCCGAGGAGGGTTCTGACATCAAGAAAAAGTGGAATGGACTTCTGAGCTGCCTCCCTCCGAATAGCAACAATCGCCAATTTGTTGTACTGTACAACAAAAATGCTCTTCAAAGTTCGTCCTTCAGCATGCCAGAGTCGTTTAGGTTTTAATTTTGTGGATTTTAGACATTTCCCATCCCTAGTCGTACGAATTTTAACACGAAGAAATCTTGTGTAACGATTGCATTTAACCCAGAATCCGTAATTGTAACTTTTGGCCGACGTAATGTTTTAGGCGCAGCTTTTGTGTTCGGTTGGCACAATTCCGTCCTTAAACTTGGTGTTGGTGATTTCAGAGTCAAATTCTTGGTATTACCATTACTTTGTTGTAAAATTTTGATCGTACTTATTATTATTTACTCCGCTTCAATAGAGTCATTTGTACAAAATCATACATAAAACAAACATATTTAAAACATTTTAATTTTCGAATATAAAACACGGTGTGGTATAGTTACCAAATTCTCGCGACATATTTTTTGCTTAATGATGCCCAGCAAACAGAAATTTAATTTCTACTTCAATGTACGGTCAATTTTTAATCAGTAATTGGATTGTTTTTGTAGTTGCTGCGCGAGGACTCACTTTACATTTCTTGATTTTTGAGATGTACCGTACAGACATCGGAAAAACAATTTTTACATGTGACAAACGCGTGGTAAGGTAATATTAATTTTTGATAACATTAAAGTCTCTCGTTACAACGAACGAAAATTTAGCATTTTAGGTCTGAAATCTCCTCACGCAGTTTAGAGAATTGTAATCATTGTTGATTACTTAACTCACGAAGTTCATAAATACACATCGCGTGGATTGCACGGCCAAGATTTGTTTTTGCTTGTGTTACACTGAAAAGCGAATGAGTAGCTCCATCTGGACCATTGGTATGAATTCAGTTCTTTCTGATTATACTGCCAATATATTGTTCCTAATGATAACACTACGATATTTAGAAGGAGAAGTGAATCCTTCTTTCAGAAAGTGGGCTCAGCTAATGTTGAACAAAATGAAAAGGTCAGAAAATATACATGAACTATCGATGCTGGATCAAGGAGTTGCGAAGCAATAGTACGTTACGCACTCCTGTTTTTGAGAACTGCATAAGCGAAAATGTCTGCGCATGCGTTACCACGACTGGCGGCGTACGGAACCATCGCATGGAGAGGCGTGGAACCATCGAATGGGAGTCACGGAACCACATCATTCAACGGTACGGAATCATCAAGTGGGGAGACGCTGAACAATCAAATGGAGATGCGTGGAACCATAACTGGGGCGCGAGAAACCAGGAGATAGGGCGCGAGGAGCCAGGAGATGGGACATACAAGAGAATGAAAAGGGGCGTGCAAAACCATGAAATGGGACACAAGAAACCAGAAAGTGGGGCGTACGCAATCAGGAATGGGGGCGCATTGAACGGTACCAGATTTGGGGCGTCGCGCAACCACAAGTAGGAGAATGTAGTGCTCGAAAGCAGGAATGTGTGCCAAGGTAAACAAATGGAGGAAGGCGGCTGTTTATATTTGGAAACAACAGGAGGTAGGTAGGCTGTAATTGGATCGAAAATGTTTATATCGAATAGGAATTAGTTCGAATTTCCTACTGCACCGGAATTGTCGTCTGGGTGGCTTTTTTACTATTTAAAGCACTACAATTTTATTTATCTCTTCAATTGTACTATAATACTTTATTGCTCAATTGAAGTACCTATTTTTATTATTATATCTATAAATTAAAAACCAAAGCGATAAAATACTCCGGTGTACCGCGGGGAAGTGTCGAGTATGCTCTTAAATAAACCTGCAAATCACGAATCAGAAATCAGCTGGAATTGACGCAACGTATAACCTACGGACGCTAATCCACACAAACAACGCCAGCGCCACCTATTACCAAAATAAGGAACTAACCCTTGAACAAGCTGATCTTTACTTCGAGGTTTCTATTGTAATATCAGTTGGCACATTCAGTGGTCAAACCTTTTAAATTAATTTCAAGTGCGATTAAAATCGTATTATTACTTATTCTGACTCAATAGTATCATTTTTACAAAATAATACTAGTCGAACCTCGCTATATCGAACTTCCAAGGGGAATTCGTTACAACGAAATCTTTTTACATGTTAAGAATAGAGCGTCCAACCAAATTAGTAAAATTTTGAGTTCGCTATATCGCGAAATTCATTGTAGCGGTGTTCGTTATAGCGAGGTTCGACCTGTATTTAAAAAAAAAAAAAACAATTATTACGTTTAAAACATTTTTATTTTAGAATTCAAAACTGGTGTGATCTCTGCTGAAAACTAAAAAGATACAAATTCTTTGTTAATCAGTGAATAATCTCTTCAATTGATTAATTTTACCTTTGGTTTTGCCTTTCCCAACGCGAGCCTTATTTTTTAAAAAAAATGAATAAATGAAAATAAATAAAATTGAGCTACAACAACGAAACTTGAAGTTAGTGCACAACTATTTACCTCGGTCTTCCTTGATCCAAACTAGTCACCAAGTGACACGCCTGACACAACTCTTGACTCGCGATGTAACCACAACGCAAGCACTTCCCTGCAAAAGGAAATGTTTAGTAATTTCAAACTGAATGTCAGAATTGGAAACAAAGCGCATTACCTCGCGTGGGCATTTTAGTATTTTCTTTTACGCATAAATTTTCTCCAGAATGTATAATATCTGCGTGTAGAATAGAAATAGTTAGCTTACAGTTGAGCTATTTATTGCTGGAATACGTTATTCTTACCTATTATCGAGCTTGGACGTATTACTTCTAGATCCTTTAAAAATGATCTCGCGTGACCTCTGCCAGAAAAATTAATTTAGTGAAAAGATTAATTAATTCAAATTATAATTTTTACCTATACGCGTTTGGCGAGTATATACATTCGGTTGAAAAATAGTCAAGGTGTTTGAAGTAAGCATACCTTTAAAAAAGTAAATCGAAATTAATAAGCTAGGTTACATTAGTTAAAATTTTAAAACTAATTTTTTTTTACATGACAATTTCCTTTTCGTAAGCGTATTTGAAGGGTTTACATCGAGGAAGTTGTCCTTCACTACCCTGAAAAAGAATGTTATTACAGTGATAATAACCGGAAACGGTGAGATATTCGGCTAACTTACAGTTCTAATTGCCGTACAACGCCGCAATCGAGCAACATCACCTCGAAGCACTGAGTACAACAAAATAAAATGAGTTATTTTTAAGTAAAAAATTAATAGTACTATACTGACCGTTCATTATCACAGTTTCTGCTATGTCGTCTGCGTTGTGTCCTGGAGAAATATATAAACAATATAAGTCAACAACTTTAGATGGCAAATAATACATTGCTATTGAAAACAAACCTGTTGCAATCATGTCGACGCCCAGTAGTAATGCACCTCGATCTAACGCTTGCCGACGAAATACACCGCAAAACGTACCTAAAATTGTAAATTAACGTGAGTTAGTTTTAGTTATTTTCGATTTTTGTAATTGAATCTCTTACAGTTATTTCGTTTTCCAATTTCTTTTACTACCTTGTCCATTGTCCAACCGTATAATTCCTATGCCATAAAAATATAATATTAGTATCTGGACTGTCAACCAATTTTAAATTTTTAACTGCTTACTTCGTACGAAATAATTTTAAGCGGAATTCCATATTCTTCCCTATTTCTTTTCACTGTCTGCCAAAAAAAAATTTTTAAATGAAGTCGATCAAATCTTACATACTGATATTATTTATTTACTTCAAGCGAATCGTCACGGTACCCGGTGATTCCTTCATCTATCGACAATAACACTAAACGAAGTCCGTAATTGTGTCTTTCGTTAAGTAATTTGAGTAAATGCGCTAACGCGGTTGAATCTGTAGAAAATAAACCGAGTCACTAAATTTGTTTCAATGCAAGATTATTTACTCCGTAATAAATATTTACCTTTTCCTCCAGAAGCAGCTATAGCAACGTAGTCTCCGGGTTTAAATAATTTAGCAGCGGTGATCGTATGGTGAATTTCAGTTTCAAAAGCCAAAAAGAAACAAGATTTGCACAACGCTGTGCCCTAAGGAACGAAGGAAGATTTTAAAAATTGATGTTTACGTCAATTATTTGGGATTTTAAATCTCAAAATACAAGATTATCGAAGGGATTGGCACTTAATAAATACTGGTTCTTTAAAATCAACATTAGCAACGTGATGTTACCAATTACGTACAGTTTTTGGTCGTTTAAGTACAGCTCTTTCGTCGCAAACGATACATTTTGGCGCCATCGGGCACGTGTTTTTTCACTCGCACAATCTGGGATTTAATTTGTTGTTTTTAGGCCTAAATTCTCAACTTGTTGATTGACTAGTAACGCCTGTACCTAAAACAGCTGATTTCCGGTAAACTTTTATATGTCGCAAATGATCTTAAAATTAAATTATATTTTATTTAAAAATAAACAATTTTTATATTTTCTAATGTTTAATTTGCAACTTCAATTTCCCTCAAATCAATATGCACACATTGGTAACGTGATACCTCTGACGACATATTGCGTTTCGTCACTGCGGTCTCACTTTAACCTTTGCCTCTATAGCGTCAGTGACGTTTCAACCAATGAACTGTGATGGACTCAAACGTTTCCCGCGCTCCACGCTCAGCTGCGGGTACTGGTAAACGACTAGTATTTTATTTTTATCTCAGTTAATGTCAAACGTCAACGATTGAATTGACACTTTAAAATTCCTCAGATATTACGAAAATCTGTGGTTTAAAATATTTCAGTCACTTTGCATTCATTTTTAGCAATGCCGTCGCCGTCGCCGTCGCGTGGACGAAGAGAATTCGTTGAAGGATGGTATTTAGACCAAACTCTAGGAGAAGGTGCTTATGGAGAGTAAGTATTTCAGATTTTAAACCAGTTTACAATTTACCGCATGAATAATTCTGCAAATTCTCTCAGAGTAAAGCTTGTCGTCAATAAAAAGTCAAACGAAGCCGTGGCGATGAAAATAATCGATTTAAATCGGGTGAGAGACGCAGCTGAAAGTATAAAAAAAGAGGTAATTTGATAATAATAATAAGTTAGTGCAGTAATATTAGACAGTAATTTTGTTTTTATTTTTAATACAATAGATTTTTATTCATCGCATTTTGGACGACGCTAATATTATAAAGTTTTACGGTCAACGGAGTGAACCTACGAGAGAGTACATATTTTTGGAATATGCTAAAGGGGGTGAATTATTTGATAAAATAGGTGAGTGCCGTGAAATAAAATTCCCCGGAGTTTTAAAATTAATCCGGCAAAATTTGCAATTTAGAGCCTGATGTTGGAATGGCGCCATCTGATGCACAAAAATATTTTCGGCAACTGTTAGCTGGAGTAGTAAGTTGAATAACTGATGAAAATACAGGCAACAGACGTTTAACTTCAATATTTATCGATTAATTGCAGGAATATCTTCACCAGAAAGGAATAACGCACAGGGATTTAAAACCTGAGAATTTACTTCTTGATAACGACGGTGAAAAATGTTATATTCCTGCCACAACGTATTTTTATTACAGTTTGGTTTCAGATAACTTGAAAATATCCGATTTCGGGATGGCGACAATGTTTAGACGTCATGGTAGATGCAGGAAGCTCGCGAGACGATGTGGGACATTACCTTACGTTGCTCCTGAAGTACTTGCTGCTGATTACGACGCTGAACCAGCTGACGTGTGGAGCTGCGGTATCATATTGACCGTGCTCTTGGCTGGAGGTTTAAATTTATTATTTATCAAAATAATACAGTTTTTGCTTTTAATCTACAAATTTTAATTATTGATTTGCTTCAGAACTTCCATGGGACAGGCCAAGCCCAGAGTGTAGACATTACGCCGAATGGTTAAACTCAAATGTGACCATTACGCCTTGGACTAAAGTGGACCCGCTTGCGTTGTGTAAATTTTAATGTAGTTTGAAATTAAACGTGTGTAGAAATAATGAGAAAAAATTGTTAGGTTTTATTAAGAAAATGTTAAATGTTGTACCAAGCGATCGATGGACTATTCCTCAAATAAAGAGTCATCAATGGATGAAAAAGAAATTCCAAGAGACAAGTGAGTACGATTATTATAATCAAAAAATGGCATTAGTTAAAGAACAACTGAATTTATTTTTAGCTCCATCGAAACGATGGCCTAAGAAAACGTCGTCCTTCAAGAAAATTTGTTCTGGCCTTGATCATCTTATCGTAAGGTCTAGGTAAGTACAATTCAGCAAGAAATAAAATAACAGTGTGGTAACGTGATTGTAATTTACAGCAGTAGCGATGATTTCCAACGTACTTCCTGGTCGCAACCAGAATACGACTATGAATACCCGGGACAAATTAGTCACGTCATTGGCCAACCTGTAGAGACGACTAGCATATCTCTTCCAGCGCAACCTGAAAACTTGTTGCTCTGTGACGACAACAACGGAAATGGTTCACCACAGGTATTAAGTACTGATTAATATTGCGATTAAGTATTAACTTCTCGATTGTAGAGCATCCTGCAAATGCTCGTGAAAAGAATGACGAGGTTTTTTGTTTCCACCAATATGGAGACTACTACCTTAAATTTGCAAGATGCCGCTAATACATTAGGCTATATATTTAAAATAAATTCGCTGGGCCAGGTAAGAAATCGTATATTTTTCGTAAAATAAACTTGTTATAATTAATAATTTAATTTGTAGATTACGTTCGCCACTACCGATAGAAGAAATATGAAACTCATCTTTAAGGCGTCATTATTGGATATGCAGGACAAAATTCTCGTTGATTTCAGACTTTCAAAGGTAATGTTTACGCGGATAAAAAAATTAAACCAATCTAACTAATTCTTGTATCGCAGGGAGACGGTTTGGAATTTAAGCGGCGTTTCATGCGATTGAGAGAGAAAGTTGGAGATTCTATAATCCAAGTGCCAATTTCGTGGCCATTTACGGATACATCAACCGAGCTCGTTAGTTAATTACGATAGTCCAAAGTTATTTACGTTAGAGATTAATTAAAAATAAAGTATTGTATGCTTAAAATAAGCATTACTTGCGGGGTCGCATTTTTTCGCGCGAATCAGTGAATTTAACGAGAGGCTTCCGTGCGAATTTTGGCTTGCGCGTTATTTATCCAATTTAATGGTATAAGGTATTATTTATCAATCGTGCGCGCCAAGTCATCTTCCATTAATGTTGCTAAGCAACTATAACCCTAACTTGGAGTAAACTTTTGGAGATTTCGAATTGTGCAAATGTTTTATTCATCTTGATTAAAATATGTAAGTATTATTTTTTGTATTTACACAAATCATACGCATCACATTTCGATACTATCTATTTACCTTGTTATTTATATCATTAAAATATTTGTTTCTCCAGGGCAAACGCGGTGGATCCCTCGACAGACCTAGTGCTTAAAATCTCGATTGCGATTACGAATTTACTAATGAGATCTCGATGTGGAATGAAGTACGTTGATTTTGTCGATGGAGTGAAGGAAAAGTGTAAAGATGAACAAGAGGCAGTTTTGTGCGATAAAGTTGAAATGATCTTTCAAGTTTGGTTTGAGATAGGATCAATAGTTAGCGATGTTGACGGCACGTTTCGATATTCTTCGAGAATGTTAAGAGACTAGAAAGAATTGGAAAGCAATGACGGGAGGATGTAAAGATTTGACAACAAAATTTAAAAAAATATTTCTCGGTTTGAATAGTTGTGTGGGACAGTTTTTACCCAAAAGTGTTTTTGTAATTTTTGTTAAAGAAACTGATTGATAATTAAAACGATTGTGGATTTTTTTGTTCTTATTCATTTTAGCATTTTTATTCATCGCAACGCTGTAGAAAACTAGAATTTGCGAGGATTCGAAGTTTCATTTTCATTTTTCACCGCATTCATTTAAAACCGAAACATTATATAACTTGCAAATTCCGTAACTTTTATTTGTACAGTAATAAAGGCTAAAACTAAAAAA
Source organism: Stigmatogaster subterranea (assembly GCA_034696085.1). NCBI lineage: Eukaryota > Metazoa > Arthropoda > Chilopoda > Geophilomorpha > Himantariidae > Stigmatogaster > Stigmatogaster subterranea. Next base: position 27,879 of record JAQIWS010000122.1, read on the forward strand.
AAAATATTTTTATTAATAAATTACTGTATTAACTAGACAAAAGGCTTACAGAAGCAATTATAATTAAGAAAAAGCATATTTTCATATTGGTTTAAAAATCTTTCAATTGCAGAGAATCATTAAAAAAAAATGCTGTATTCTGGAGGAACCCTAATAACAAAAAGCCTTGAATTAAGTTATCCGCATCACATGGTAAAAGCTTTAAAAAAGATTCTGTACAAACTAAGAAATAAAAAGTGTCACTCAATTTGACAAAATTTAAACGTCTTCATATTTATTAAATCCAGAAATTATTATAACTTTTATGAACATTTACTTCGCGATAGTTTACAACAACTCGTATCTCACTTAGATTTAAAACTTCTTTAGTTGTTCAAACGAAAGTTTATGCGACTTGCATTAATATTCCTGGCTTTGCGACGATTTCTTTCCAGAATCCTTCGGCGCCGTTCCACTCTTCTTCGGCAACAAAACAGCTTGAATGTTCGGTAAAACTCCACCTTCGGCAATGGTCACGCCAGATAAAAATTTGTTCAGTTCTTCGTCGTTACGAATGGCCAATTGAATATGACGAGGAATTATCCTACTCTTCTTATTATCACGAGCCGCATTTCCCGCCAATTCCAACACTTCGGCTGCTAAATATTCCATAACGGCTGCCAAATAAACGGGTGAACCTGCGCCGACACGTTCCGCGTAGTTTCCTTTTCGTAGAAGTCTGTGAATTCTGCCCACTGGGAACTGTAATCCAGCACGAGATGAACGAGTTTTGCTTTTGACAGATTTCGATTTTCCTCCTTTTCCACGACCTGACATTGTGACTATTCGGTGAGAATAAAACGAACGAAGTAACACTCGATGGAGACAACACGCGGTAATAATTTCGCGCCAGGCGGTTCAATGTTTTTATACCGTCGTCGTCATGTGATACGGATTCAGAGCGCACCAGTCAGATTGAAGGAATTTTCAAACCACAACCAATCACTTCATCCGGGAATCCGCCTAGTGGTAAAAATATCAGACTTTTTTCTACGGCGCTATTAATAGAGAAAATTTGCCAACCTGGATCTCTGAAAAATAAGCTGTAAATATTTTTAATTTTTGAAATTGATTTTCTAGTCTTTTAATGTATACTTGGGTATTTCTGAATGCGGCAAGTATAGTCGAGGATTGCGTCAGGAATTTGTTCACACGCATGCGTAACGTGACCATTAACTCAAGAGGAAAAAACGCATGGCTGCAGTAGAAATTGCTTCGTTCACTTTTGCTAAGTTTTCGTCTATAAATCAAAGTTTCATTTAATTTTCACTACCGCAAGTAACTGTAATTCTGCCGAAATGAATTTATTCTGCGTTCTTTTAGTTAATATAGCGTTTTCGATATGCGGTTACTTGGTCGCATATCGCGTGATACCAAAGTTCAAACCAATGCTTGTAAAAGCTAATTTGTACGGAATTGATTTATGCAAGTCAACTGGAGAAAAAATGTACGTTATATTTATTAAAATTAAAACTATGATTACACTATTAAACTGTCTGCAAAATTATTTCAGTCCAGAAGCCACTGGTGTAATCGCTGGATGCGTTTACCTAGTCGTCATTTTCCTATTTATTCCCGTTCCGTTTACACAATATTTGACAAGTCGAAATACAGAATTTCCACACGAAGAGGTATTACAAATATTAAACACAAAGTTAACTTGTAACAGTTGCAGGATCGTCTTTTTTCCTAGTTAGTGGAATTGATAACGGCGTTGCTTTGCATTTGTTGCATGCTGCTCTTGGGATTCGCTGATGACGTTCTTGACTTGAAATGGAGACATAAATTACTGCTACCAACTGCAGCAACGTTGCCATTACTTATGGTTTACTATGTTACTTTCGACTTAACTACTGTCATTATACCTAAACCACTGAGACCTATTCTCGGTGATGATTTGGACCTCGGTAAGGAATTAATGGTTTGTGATTGATTTTTTGTAATGTAGGAGTTTATTATTTGCAGGATTTATTTATTATATTTACATGGGAATGATGACTGTGTTTTGTACAAATGCCATTAATATTTTGGCGGGCGTTAATGGGTTAGAAGTCGGACAATCGTGTGTTGTAGCTCTGTCAATTATTATTTTTAATTTCATTGAATTATCTGGTAAATTCTTCAACTTTAAAAAAATAATTTATAGTTTGATTAAAATAGTTTTAATTTTTAGGCGAGTGTTGGAAAGCTCATCGGTTTTCATTGTATTTTTTGTGTCCATTTTTTGCCATTTGTGCTGCGTTATTGCGTCATAATTGGTTAGTCAAGATTTGTAACATTTTAATTTATACAATTCATTTTTTGATTTGATTTATCCATTTCCATTTAGGTATCCATCCAAAATATTTGTTGGTGACACGTTCTGTTATTTCGCCGGAATGACTTTTGCTGTTGTGGGTATTTTGGGTCATTTCAGTAAAACGATGATGTTATTTTTCTTACCGCAAATTTTTAATTTCGTGTATTCTGCTGTTCAACTTTTTCGTTTCCTTCCATGCCCAAGACATAGAATTCCCACGTAAATATGAAATAATTATTAAAATTAATTACCAATCTAATTTTTAATAATTTCTAGGTATAATCAACAATCCGACAAGTTGATGATGAGTGTGGCCACTGTTAAGAAAAGCGAAGTGACTCTTATCGGTGCCTTAGTAATAAAACTATTCCGCTTGTTTTCCATTATTCAACTAAAGGAAATTAAGAGAGATGACGGTGTATATTTAGAATTCAATAATTTAACACTCATCAATCTCATAATTAAATTTACGGGACCACTCCATGAAAAAACACTCACCATTTCTCTGCTCGCTATACAGGTTGATATTTTGCGAAATTATTTTAATTTTTAAACTAAAATATGTCTGTCTTTTAATTTCAGGTCACGTGCAGTTTATTTGCTTTTCTTATCCGGTATCAACTTGTAAAACTCTTTTATTGATAAATGAGTAATGCACTGTATAAATAAATAAAGATGACGACGTTATGTGAGATTCGTTTTTGTATTTTAATCTCATTTTTTCAAGCAAGGTACAAGAAGAGATAGGTGTTACATGACTACGGTTGTACACAGCTTCCGTTATTTTGTTTTGCTTAAACCCTGTCACAGTATAGAAAGCGTGACTCAATTGGCACAATAATTTTAAAGTTTTTCCTAGTGAATTTCCCTGAAAATGTGAAATGCACAAATATGAAACAGAAAATAAGAAATCACAATATATTTGTTACTATTGGCAGAGAGCATTTTAAGTAATAATGATGGTACATTAAAATATCACAAATAAGTTTTTCAACGCAATGAGTATTTGCATTTTCGTTAAGTTTGTTCATTTTTGTTTTAAGTAAATGGACATAATATCATAAGCTTTGTGTTACAAAAGTTGTCAGCTGAATTTGGTTCGGTATACAATGCTGAAAGTTATGGGTGTTTTTACTAAGTAGTCGAATTAATTTGTTTCAAGTTGCTCGTTACTAAAGTTGGTTTTGTTGTCAGCTAAGTATGTTGGAAGCGAGAGAGTTTGTGGGACTTTGAAGATTGAGAGGCTGGGGTTCAATGCTTCATTTGGTTTTCTTGGGTATTAGCTCTCCTTGCAGCTCTTGAACGTAATCCCTGGAAAAACAAAAGAGAATGCGTGTAAAAATATATTGTAGTTTACGAAAATCACAATATCTGTCATCATCATCTTGAAATAAGAACACAAGTCAATTTATTTCAATGTTTATTCGGGTTCTTATAGCATTCAGAAATTAAGAAATTATTCCACAGAAATGTGTACTGTTTTGGTCCCCACTAGTGAATTTTATTATCAATTTTGCTTAAAACAATATATATATTTATATTTTGACAATAATTTGGTTAAGAACCTGAATGAACTATTATTGTTTCATTAGGAAACAAAAAAAATAATCTTTTGCCCCTTGTGTATCCCTTATGAACGAAGTGAATTTTCTAGCCAAGTACAACTGACTAGACGTAATGATTAATTGCACCAAATTTGATTTACAAACTCAAGTTTTACGGGCGATTGCATAAATAAAACGAGTTATCTTCATGAGATGTTGTCGTAAAATTATAATACTCGTAATATTGTTTCTTTTCAGAGAACATATCAATGTTGATGACTGTTTTGAGTTCGCTGCACGTAGTTGTTGGCATCAGAAGCCTTTTTCGTGTCGTTTTTCTGGGCGTCTTCTGCGTTGGTAGGTAGTGTGTCGTTGCTCGGTATGGGTTCCAAGCCGTGACTTATGCGTTTGAATTTGTTCTTGAGCGACAGTCGCTTCTCGACTGCATGAGGCAAAGGCAAATCCACCCACCAATCGCGGATACTGCAACAGAAGCAGCTCGTCAACACCTTTCAAAAATATCAGTTCTGAGCAACGAATAAGTTGTCAGTTGAAATCAGTAAGCAATTAAATTGCTCTGTTACGGGCTAGAAAGCCTAACGTAGAAGAGATTTGGTTCATGCGTCCCAAAGATTAGCTTTATTTTCTTGTGAAAAAAATGTGAGTTAAAAGTCGTGAGATCGATTGTCAGTTTTGAGCTGCGTTACGGTTAGTGTTTTACACTCACTCATTTTAAAGCAATTGTGAGTTGGAAGACTGTTGCAGGAACGAGTTTGGTTAGTTAGGAAGTGTTATCAGAAATCAATGTTGATGTCGTACCTGCAAGATATGTCCTATTTCCGCAATGTGTCAAGAAGCAAAAATTTGCAGAAAAATGCAGTGCTTGTGCACTAACCCTTGAGTAACAGTCGTCGACTATTTTTGAGTAGAAAACCAACAACACGTGACGAGACGACGGGGGAAAAGTTGTCGACGAAAATATAAATCAGCAACAAGCTCACGTTAGTTTCATGAGAGTGGCTTGTGCAATTTTCTTTCTTTCTTTCATTCTTTATAGTGTTTTGGTCTTATATCATAAACAACTATGTACGAATATTTGTTATTGACAAGTCAAAATTATACTCACAGTTCCATGGAGCCAACAGAACTTGCAGGGCAGTGCATATCTGTTCTGACGTGGCATGGTTTGTGGCACTTGAGTTGACAATCTTCGAGGAAGATTTTTTTCAGTATTCAAACTATTACTGCAAATTTTAAAACTGGTTTACCTCTACACTCATAACCTTGTTTTCCAATTCGACGCACGAAAGGTTTGGAGCAAACCTGGCAAGTTAGATTACTGAAAATATTCAAAAATTGATTGTGGCATCATAACACCTAACGGATTTTTCTGGGTTTACCCTGAAAGATGTTTAGCAACAAAAGTATGATCGTTGAATATGTGTAATTTTGTTCCTCTCTTCTTCCATTTTCCTTTATTCGCCAACGCACCAGGAATTAGGTAGTGCCTTCACAAAAAACATTCGAATTAGCATTTTTTTTTCACGATATAAATTTTTTTGCAGTTTTCAATACTATTTACTTTGTAATTCCATTTTCAACAGCTTCAATCACTAACATCGACGCGTCGTCTACGTACGTCTGCACAGATGACCCACTCATACCGGACATTTCACTCAAACTACTACGTGTACTTGCATTATCCTCCCGGCTCCCTACCAAACATGACACAATCATCACTTTTAGTTCTACTTGAATTGATAATTACTTTCAATACCCGGCATGGAACGTGCACGATCCATTGACGTACTTCTAGACGCACTGCTATCTCTACTCGAAGAATCCTGCTGACCTACGCTACGAGATCTCTTTCCACGAAAACTGAGCCTCTTTTTCAAAGTACTCATGAATGATTTTCGCTCTTTAGGTCGAGAACGACCAAACTCTGTGTAAATTAGAACAAATTTTTTACAAAGTCCACAAATTATGATTTTAATAACGTACCACTTTCATCCGCAAGTGGTGCAGAATCCGTGGTGAGTAATCCAGGTTTTTCCCGAGGAACACCGCTTGTATCTAGCGGCTGCAAAAGAAAAACTACATTTCAGGCATTTCATTAACGATTTCACGCAAAGCTAAACAAAATAAAAATACAGCGTATGAAGAGCAATAATTGTAAATTAGTAATAATTCAATAAAATCATTTGGATGAGTAATTAATAGTGAGAAATATGTTTAGTGTCATTGGTAGAACAGCAGCAGCCATGCATAAGGTGCTCAAATGGCGAGAGCTACCTGGGGTGTTACTTCATGCCACGTTCCGTTCTTGGTTTTCTCCACCTAAAGTAACGAGTAATGGATCGACACTCATCACAAGTCATTCATTAATTAGATTAGTTGATCCGTTATTTTTACCTTGAGTGTTGGTAATGCTGATTCCTATTTAAACAATATATCTCACAAACCGGCATGCACAAAATGAAACGATGCATGTTTGTTAAACACTATCTATATTTACACGCAATTACATTGTGAGGGGAAGAGAGGAAAAACTTACCCTTTGAACACTGTGAATTATAAGTGTGCTTTTTTCTGTGGTCGTCGGCGGGTGTGGGCGGCTTAATTCCTTTAAAGCTGTACTAGTTACTGCGTCCTCTCCATTTACGACGATTTCTGTTAATCACAATACAACGCAATAATTATTATCCGAGATGTAAAAGTGAACCTATTTGTGCGAATTTGCGTGAATTAAGTTGTAAATTTTAAAAGGAACTTACAAAAGCGGTTAATTTTACGAACACGCAACGATTTTTTTTTAATGGGTTAATGAAATGAGTTTGTTTCCTACCCTTTTCCCCGTCACCTTCTTCATCCTTAGAAATATGTTCTACTGGAACTCGTTCGATCTCAATTTTACTTGAGAATTCTAGTTGGGAGTTTGCAATAAGAAAAACAATGTCACATGCAAAGTTTGCTCATGCAGTCTCGTAGAAAAGGTTATTAAAGCTCCAGTTATTAATCGATTTAGAAGAAATACCAAGCAACAACATCGACACAATAACAAAACTTAATGATGTCTGTAAACGAAAATATACCGGGAGGTCCTTGGAATGGTTGGCGAATCGTCGTCGTCGTCTTAGTTACCGTAGCACCGTCAGAACTCAACTCGCGACTTTTATCAACAACCTTAGTTGGTGATGGTGGAGGTGGTCGGGGCGGCTTTTCTTTTTCTAATTTTGGAACATCCACTGCTTCCATACACAAAAACTAAAAAGCACAGCAACAATAATCATTTGGAATAAATATCCTGGAGTAGGAAAGTTTAAAATAAATTTTTTACCTCAACTGTGAGAGATCCCGATACGTCATCTCCTTCATACGGGCGAGACTGAAGACTAATTATTTGTCGCTGACTTGGATTGCGTAAAAGGTCGTCAACGCTAATGATGCCCAAGCCGAGGAATTTATCTAGTTTCAAAACAACGTTGTAAATACCGTTTAAAAAAACAAATTTTGTTACTTTACCTTTGCCTTGTTGCGGGCTTTTATCCCAAACTTCAAAAAGAATTTCGCCCGTGTCATTATTTAAATCCCTGTAAAATAACACAAACTACTCAGAGCAAATATTTAACAAAATCTGATATGAGTAAATTAACGAGAATATAAAGAACGTAGAAAATTCAAATTCAATTTACAAAAGAAAGTGTTCGTCCCAAAACGGATTGACTCCTTCATTAATCCCTGTTGAATGTTTCTGCGCTGGTTCGTCTAACTCCACAGTGCACATGGGAGCAAAACAACCTGAAAATAAAAATTTTAATCCAATTTTACACCATTTTTAACTATTGTGTAATAATATACCTTTATCACTGCCTAAGTTGTTAGCTTTCATAACTTTGACGAAAAGACGTTTTCCTTTCTTTTGAATATGTTTCGGCGTCACAGCTGAAGTAATAACGGGAATCTGCAAAAATTATTTGATTGCATCCCCAGGAAACAACAAATTTTTTATTGTATTATTTTATTTTTACCATGCTGTCATAGTGAACGGGAATGACTCGTTCAGCAAACATTTGCTTGCGAATGAAGCGTGGACAACGCGGGAACTGATTCACGTCCACTTCGACCGCCGCGTGGGTAAGCGCGTTACCCACCATTTCACCGACAAGCGCCTGGAGAGCATGTTCGTCCACTGGATCATCCATCTTCAAAATCCAAATTACATTTTGTGATTTATAGTTTGGCTTCACGTAACGCCATTGTGTCGAAACGCGCTTACCTGACTTCTGGGGTTGGTGGCAAGATTGACTGCAATTTTCGGCCGACAGTCAAAATGAACCGTGCCCGTCATCGTGTCGGTGTTGCAAGCAACGCTCAACTTGTTGTAAATAAATAAATAACACAGAAATGAGAATTAAGTTTTAATAGCAGTCGAGCTATTAATAATAATAATCTCACCGGACCCGACAACGTATCAACGTTGCAAAAATACTCTGTCGACCAAAAGTTATCGCCCATTTGTCGCGTTACTTGAACTATCAGCGTGAGTACCGTAGATTCGATATCAGTTAAGATATTCTATAATAAAACAAAATTTATTAAAATAAAACAAAATACTACGACATTTTTAAAACTGCAGTTGATAAAATTTCCACTCGACAAACATTGATTTTTCTTGGTTTTTTTTTTTAAATCAGGATTAATTGCATTTGCGATACTGTATATAATTTATGATATCGATTAATCAATATCTCTATATATATTGCGCTAATTTCTACTTTAACTTACAATGTTGTTGTCTGACTGGCCTGGATCTGCCATAACGTTCGTCATAATTGGAAGCTCGGAATTTGATGCCACTTCTTGAAATCGGACTTGAACACCGCTCTAAGTGCGATAACAAATTAAAAATTAAGTAAAACTTATCTGTAGACAACTTTGTCAGATTCCTAGCAAAAAAAAAAATTTTTTTTTTAAATTTAGAAAAAAAATTATCGTAATCCGCCCACGAGAGACTGACGCATTGCGTTTAAGGAAAAATTAAAACACCTGCTGAGGAAAATACTTACAAGACTAAATTCATGTTTTTAGTTACATAATTCAACATTCTTCCCACCCTTGCAACAAAAACTACTTTTCCCACAACATTCTGACATTTAATATTATAAATCACCCAATTCCTAGTTTCCTACCTCGGCTTCAAGTTGTTTCGTGATGTTGTTCAGCGATTTAATCCAATTTGATTGCAGATAGGGCGTAGGTGTTGGGTCAGTGTACAACCACTGTAACAAATCATTTACCCAATTGACCGCAATACGATCGGGGCCAGTAGCAAACGGTGCTGTAACATCTCTTAAAGGTGTAGCACTAGCCGCTGCTAATGGAGTCGTGGCAGTGGGAGCACCGATTAAATCAGCGACACCCGCATGACCCGGTACAATTTTACGTTTGCTGATCTTCCCTTCTTTCGATTTTGATTTCGATTTCACCTTAACCGCAGGTGTTGGCTGCACAATCGGCGCTGCATTCTGGGCATCAGCTGCTTTGAGTTGATCAGCAGCAGCAGAATCTTGAGTGGCGGGTGGGGCACCAGGTCCAGTTTTTGTCCCTTCGTCTGCTTTAGTGTGAGGTTGGAGGAATCTACGATTTATATAGCGACCTAACGCCACTAACAGCACACAAAATATAGCCCAGCCGAAAAGTAAAACTGTGGTTACTTCCATGGTAGAGTAGCCTGTGTCGAAATTACATATGAGCTCGTCGGGGTCTTCCGCCATATTGGCTGATAGCGCCGATTGGCGACTCCAAATTCGTTGACGCCATGGCGGCTGCAGAGCTACAAATAAAATGTTCCAAGTCCAAAATAGAAATGCCGTGGACTCAGATCGAGTTTCCGTGACGTAACGAGTCGTGGTTGGTTGCTCGATTCTCCGGCACTCCTTTCGTTGCACCACACGTGGACTGCTACGCCACCAATGCGGAAGCGAGAAATGACGAAACGCACGACGCATCTTCTTTAATATTTTATTACGGTATACTTACAATATTAGCGTTAATACAAAATATTATTAAAAATAGTTAAAAAGAATTACATTGTAAGATAATCGGACGATTACGATGCGGCGGGTTATCGACGTCTAGAAAAACCTCGACGAGAACCAGAGCCAAAACAAATTGATGTCGGGACCCTTAAATAAAAACCAGCGAAATGTAAATTAAATTGGTTTAAGGCTGACGTTCCGTTGTTTATTTACTTTTTACTTTGCGTCACGGCGGATTCTTCATCCACCACCATTGCAGTGGAATCGTCTGCAGTTTCTCTGTAATTTAAAAAATATTTTATCGATTTAACGGAAAAATAAATGGTAATTATTAAATATGATATACTCACGGAGTTGATTTATTTTGTGGATGTTTACTAAATCGAAAATCACGCGGGAAATTGTGAACAGATACTACATGTTTATACCGCTGTTTACTATCAGAAAATTTTTCTTCGCACGATTCCACCAAACACCGAAACTACAAAAATAAAGTTGTACGGTACGCAAAAAATTATTTTTTATTTACTTTACCGAATTCCGTTTGGCTGCCGAAAGTTGAAAAAACGAATCGTGCCATTCCAGGACGTGGATTTCCAATAAATGCGCCGACGGGAAAACGCGTCGACACGTGCCGCAAACATGTTTATGTAAACTGTTGTAATGACTTATGTAAGATTCAATGCAGGTGAACACGGCCCAACATCCAGAAATCTTGCATTGAAACTCGCGAATGCTAGTTAATAAAAAAAGAATATTTTAAGGTAAAAATCACCATTTGGTTTGATAATTTTAAAATCACAAACTTATTCGCGGTATTTTCTTCGTCGGCTGAAGAAATGTGCGAGAGTTTTCCACGAATGAGAAATTTATTCCCCTCTTCGAAAAATTGATCGTTAATTGACCGCCGAACTCGTACTGGAAATGAATTTGTATTTTCATTCATTATAAGATTAAAAGGTGTTTTAATTTCACTTCAATCACAGCTGACTGGGCATTTGAAGTGGAAATAGGCCTATCTAAATTTAAATATTGTGACGTCATAGTATACTCTCAACAGCAGACCTCTACAATAAAATAGATTGCATTTTGAAATTATGCACTTACATATTACTACTAATAAAAATAAACAAATTTTTATTGATTAAAACAAACAGAATTTGCAAAAATTAATAACTTTTACTTTTGATGACCGATTTCATGGTGACGTGGCTTGCGCCATGTTTGTGATGAGTGCTTTGGGCTGACTGTGAATACGTATCTGTTTTGGAAGCTATAGTTGCGTTTTAAGATGGTACGCATTATATCCGATTTATTTACTCACAAACAACTCGTGATTTGTTATCTGGTGTTGTCTAAATGTACCTACTAATGTTTTAAACTCGTTTTGTTTTGCAAAGGTTCTTTTAACTGCATCCGTGTGTACGAAAGCTGGCAAAGGTGAGTTGATGTCAAGTCGTGAGTACTTGTCTCAAAATTAGATAATGTTGTAATTATACAATTTTTGCAGCTATTATTTCGCGACAGTTTGTGGAGATGACTAAAGCGAGAATAGAAGGATTATTAGCTGCTTTTCCGAAACTTATGGGCACAGGAAAACAACACACGTTTGTGGAGACAGAGAGCGTTCGTTATGTTTATCAACCTTTAGAAAAACTTTATATGTTACTTATCACCACAAAAGCAAGCAATATTCTAGAAGACTTAGAGACGCTACGATTATTTTCCAAAGTGGTACGTATTTTGTGTAATCAAAAGGAATTTTTATGAATTTTGTTGGTTTTGGGTTTATATCAGATTCCAGAATATTGCAAAAATATGGAAGAATCCGAGATCTTAGAAAATTCGTTTAATTTGATTTTTGCATTTGATGAAATTGTCGCTTTGGGTTACCGAGAAAGTGTCAATCTCGCCCAGATTCGTACATTCGTTGAGATGGATTCGCACGAAGAAAAAGTATTTCAAGCCGTGCGACAGGTGAAATACGATTTCTTTATTGAAATAAAACTTTATCACTGAAATTATTATTGTAACTTTAGACTCAAGAACGTGAGGCGAAGAATAAAATGAAAGAGAAAGCGAAGGAACTGCAACGAGCGAGGCAGGACGCAGCGAAAAAAGGACTTAGAGCTCCAGGATTTGGATCAGTTGGCTACTCGTCAGTTCACTCATCTTATTCTTCAACTAATGCGGTGATTAGCGAGTCGATTGTCCAACCTGAGCCGAAAATAAGCCATCCATCAAAGTATTAATTTATTACAAATTTGAATACTCAAATCAAAGCCAGGTTTGAATTTTAAACTCTCGTTTTTCAGTAAAACACTTAACTCAAGTAAAGCGATGCGTTTGGGTCAAAAAGGAAAAGATGTGGATTCATTCGTTGATCAGTTGAAGTCCGAAGGAGAAAATGTTTTATCTCCGAGCAAACAAATAAGCGTGGCGAATATAATTTCAACACAAAATGAAATAACTGAACCGTAAGAGAAGAATTGCGATATTAATACTCAAATAATTGGTTGGAGTTTAATTAAATTTTTTATTTCGATGTAGGATTCACTTGCACATTGAAGAGAAGATTAACTTGACGGCTAAACGCGATGGTGGCGTGCAAAACTTAGAAATTCACGGAATGGTGACTCTGAATATTACGGAAGAAAAATTTGATAGAATAAAAATTCACGTGGACAACAAAGACGATAAAGGGATTCAGTTACAGGTTAATTAAAAATAATCTAATTGGAAAATATCACTGTTTTCGATTAATTTTTTTTATTTTATTGCGTAGACGCACCCAAATATCGACAAAGAATTGTTTAAACGTGATCAAGTGATAGCGTTGAAAAATCCAGCCAAGCCATTTCCACTCTCGACTGACGTCGGTGTTTTAAAATGGCGATTTCAATCGCAGGATGAGAATTTTATGCCTTTGTCAAGTAAGTAAAAGTTTTTTCACTGCTTTTATAGCGAATTTCAAAAAAATTGGTCACTCGGGTTTTTCAGTGTAAAAGAACTTGTTAAATTTTTTTAGTAAATTGTTGGCCTTCTGAGAACGGTCAAGGAGGCTGTGACGTCAATATAGAGTACGAACTCGAGCAGGAGAAGATGGAATTAAACAACGTGACAATTTCAATTCCACTCGCGTAAGTTTTTGGTTTATTTCACATTATAATTAAATTGTTAATTGTAATCTATAAATTTCAGTTCTGGAGTTGGATCCCCGATCGTCAGCGATTGTGAGGGCGAATATCATTACGACAGTCGTAAAAATATTTTGGAGTGGAATTTAGACGTGATCGATTCGAATAATAAATCGGGTTCGATGGAATTCAGCGTTGGCGGACACCCCAGCGATTTTTTCCCAGTTAATGTCACCTTTTTATCCAAAAAATCCTACTGCGATTTACGAGTAAGTTGACAGTACGCCGTTTATTAATTTCTAAGATATCTTGCGTAAAATGTAAATTTTTGTATTACTTTCAGATTTCAGATGTGTCCATGGTTTCTGATGGAAGTTCAGCTAATTTTTCGAGTGATACGGTTTTGTCAGTTGATAAATACGAAATTATTTAAAATAGTTTGATTCAAACAATAATTAGGGAACAAACACAAAATATTAATTTTTCCAGCCTTTTAATTTTGTTGTCGTAATCGTTATAATTCTCGCTGAATAATAAAAATAAAAAATGACAAAGGTGTTATAGGTGTGTAATTACTTATTTCATTAAATATTCAAATGTTCAATTCGACACTGGAATTTTAGAAAAATTGCCTTACTCGTACGTAGCGTCTTTTATGACATACCTAACTGAATTTGCAACAAATCAGGTGGGTTGTTCTCCCACCTTTTTTCCCAAACACTTTTGGTTATTTATTTACACCCCTGTTTTCGAGTACTTGGCCTGGTAACTTCATGACCCTCGTTCACAGCAACTCTTTAAGTTGCCGTTAACTGTTGTCAGATGCCGTTACCTGTTGACACAGACCGTTCGTGGTCAGTGGTTGTCGTTTCCCCGTAACTTCGTGAGCTCTGTTCCCGGTAACTCCACGACCCCAGTTCACGGTTACAGTGATTCCCGTTCACGGTTACTCTACGACCACAGTTAACGGTTACTTCAAAGTTACTGTTCCCGGTTACACGACTCCCGTTCCCTGCAGTTCTCTAAAACAGGAATGCCTTAACGTTCACTTATTTTGCAACTATCCTGATCCAAAAATAATGAGTATATTATCTGACCTTTTCATAAATTTTTATTTCAGTGATGGATGGTCAAAACTGTCCGCATGTTTACAACAAAAATATCGCAGGCTGTGTTTACCCTGAAAAAAGCACCGCAGACCAAAAAACCATAGGTCATTTTGTAGCTCTAGCCCTCTGCTACATGTCTATATTATTGGAAATAAAAATGCATTATGTCTTGTGCAAGAAAAATGAAGTTAAAGACGAGGGGTGCATGCGGATAGTTTTGTCCCTGCACAGAAAACGAACATGACTTGAATTTGGACATCAAAAGTGGCGTGAAAGTAAATTAAGTAAATTAGTACACATTCAACATGTTAACATCAGTTTTAATGCCCAAAATCAAGTCTTTTGTTCGTTTTCAGGCACCAATGACCATCGTAGTCAAATTTATGAAATCAGGAGCGTCGTTAATATTTTGTAAATGCGACATCAGCGCCACACATTTATCGCGCTAATTTTGAAAACCATCCTGCACTTGTAAAGAAAATTAAGGAGCAGCTATGGCATCGGTTTGTCGCGATAACCAGTTTTCGTTAGCTCAACCACAAATTATTTTACAAATACTTTTGGTAAGTGTCGGGGATGCAGGTATAGATGAATTCCAATAGGAAATGGTTCAGTATATTTTAATTTTTAATTTTATGTCGTAATTTTTGTTTCTTTTGTGTGTAGGTCTGTTGTAGCTTTAAACCTAACCACGTTGCTCGGAGTAAATATTTTACTAGACAAAGAATGTAGTCTTCCCATGATTTACATTATGGTTTCGGCCACGATTTCGGTATGTTACGACAACGTGAGCGGATTTATAACGACTGATTGCAAATCGTGGTGAGTAGTATAACGAGGAGTTATTACCAAAATATTAATTTTTAATTTTTTTTTAATTAAGAAGAAATTGCGTGCGGTGACCAAAAGTTTCGACCTTTCAAGGATATTATACACTTTGTAAGTAAAATTAATTTCTTTCAATTTTCCACGATAAAGCGAAAATGATAATATTTGACTAAATTCTAACGCTGATGACGATATGTAATATTAAACGAGCTTTTTAACTCTGATTTCCCAACATAATTTTCTACAAATTCAAATTATGTCTTCTATAAAGTTAATCTTTTTTTTAAAATTTATTTTAGGTGTTAAAACTGACTCCAGCATTAAAACAGAAATCTGCACTGTGTTATGTAAACATCTAAGGTAAAAATCTAATTTTGTTAAGAAAATGATTTTTATTCGTGTAAATGATGATTTAGATCTAACTCTAATAATTAATGACGATATAAAATATTTGAGCTTTTTAACCGTCTGATACACTAGAAAAATCATATTGCTTATTTCATTTTTTTGTCTTATCAATAATTTCCTTTTAAACATTAAATTTTTTTTTTGTACAGAAATGTCCAGGTAACCAAAACGTTTTGACCTTTCGCGGATATTATACCATTGTAAGTAAAATTAATTTCTTTCATTTCCCACAATAAAGCGAAAATTATGATATTTGACCAAATTCTAACGCTGATGACGATATATAATATTAAACGAGCTTTTTAACTCTGATTTTACAACATAATTTTCTACAAATTGAAGTTGTGTCTTGTTAAATAAACTTTTTTTTAAATTTTATTTTAGGTAATAAAAATGACTCCGGCATTGTAACAAATCTGCAAGGTGACATGTAAGCATCTAAGGTAAAACTATCTCTAGTTTTGTTAAGAAAATGATTTTATTAGTGTAAATGATGATTTAGATCCAACTCTAATAATTAATGACGATATAAAATATTTGAGCTTTTTAACCGTCTGATACACTGAAAAAATCACACTGCTTATTTCATTTTTTTGTCTCACCAATAATTTCCTTTTAATCATTACGCCTTTTTTTTTTTTACAGAAATGCTCAGCTGCTCACTGTTGCTAACATTACCAATACTTCGGGCAAAATGCATGAAAGAAAATTTTGTTAAGTCTGAAGATTAAAGATACGATTTAAAAAAAAATTAACTGAATTTTTTCTTCTGTATTATGGATGTTAAACACTTAGTAAATAAATTAAATTTTTAATACTCAAGGCTTTTTGTAAAATCATACGATGCTATTTGTGCATCTTACTACGTCTGAATTACTAGATCAAGCCATGATTGAAAAGTTTGGTGAAATTCACATCTGCTTCAAATTCCTGGATTTTCTAATCAGGTTGACTAATTGAAAAGAACGTTAAATATAATAGCGCTTTATATTCACTTCTTTGATGTCCATGCATTACTCCAACGTTTAAAATTTCATAAAACAAACAAGATTGCTCACAATGTACCAAAGAGATTTATTGTAACTGTTTGGCTACCAATACATTTTTCTATTTGAGTTATATTTCATAGCAAGTAACGACGACGGAATCTGAATTTTTTCTTGATGTAGAAAATGCAGAAATTGTTGAACACTTTGCGCGCTTAAAGGAATTCCAATGTTTGCCGCGTAATGAAACGTAGATTTAGAACCACTTAAATCTCCTAAATGACCTATAAAAGATATATTTAGTTATTACGTATCGTCTATGTTTAATTTTAAAACAATTAGTGTATTTTTACTAATTAATTCACATTTCCAAATCATCGATTTCATCTCCAGATAAAGGAAAATTTGGAAAAACGTAAATTAATTATTATGTTACTTACATTGCACCATTAACAGTTCGCTCAAGCACATTTTCAAATATTGATCATCGCTCAGCTTCATTTTCAAGACCAATTCAATCAATTTTCTAATTTTCCCCACGTCATTGGCTTCTTTTACTCGACTCAACACCGATTCCAATTTTCCACAAAACAAATCTTTCACTTTTTCATCAAGTTCGAGCAATGGTTCGCTAATTTCCCACGCTCTTTCATCGTCACTCAAAAGAGAACTCAAAAATAAATAAACGGCTGGTAGATAGAATTTTTTGTCGACCAAACAAAATTTACAAAAGTTAAATAACGAGTTGTAATAGTCATTCAAATTATTTTTAAAAATATGCCGCATTAAAAACAATGTCAATTCACTGAGCTTTTTCCGTTGAAGTTTGTTTTCATCATTCGCAAAAAGTTTAGTAAAGATTTTCAGTGATTCTTCGTAATATCCACTCTTCCACATTAATTCAGCTACATAATGCTCGTAATTCATCATCCATTTCGATTCCGTTGGATAAACAGCATCGGCAACTTGTTGAATTCGTTTTAAGCACTCTAAATTACCTGAAAATAAATACATTAATTAATATTTCTGGTCGTCTGTTTTTCAACACTTTACCTGACAAATTTCCAGTTGAAGCTGCAGTTACGGCAGCTAAAATCCTCAAAGTTTTTCGACTCGGATATCGATTCAATTCGAAAAATTTCATTAATTCCTCGGACAATTTTTCATATTTCTTCTCCTTAACCAATCCCATTAAAACATCATCGCAATACTTATCTTCTTTGCGCAATGCTTTTCCTTGCAAAACCGGGATTGAATTTAATTTTGCAGGTTTGTTATTAAAACTTATCGTAGCATCCACATTAGGCTTAGAAACTAACTTTTTCGTAATCACTACACGGTTTTTACCATTTTTCATTCTCAGATTTCTCACCAATTCGTTGACATTTCCAGTTGACAACCGATTACACGGGTAATTAATCAAGTTCGAAATGGAGTTTAAAGAGAAATATTTCAGTCGTGGTACGAAACAGTTCATTTTCTAGTATTTAGTCGAGCACTTGCCATGCTCGGTGACTGCTGGTACTCGGTGCGCAAGCGCATTGAAACCGAAACTTAACCTTAACCGAAACTAAATTGACGATGCTCAGATAATTAAATTAATAATTTATTTATTTCTTCTCGAATACGTCGATGAATGGTGCAATAAATTCCACGAAATTTATTTTTGAAGCACTGAAACACGGAACTAAAATTGAATTAATTTTTGGGAAGATTTGGATGACCATCAATTTCTGTAAAATTAGAATTTTCCCCCAGAAAATTTCTCTGATTATGAAGTCGTTTATGAAACTCTAGTTCTAAAAACATTTACAAAAATCTAATATTTTATCATTAGATGTCGTTGTTTACACCAAACAAACGTATTCTGCAATTTTTTCCGCACTGGGACAAGGAAATTAGTGACATACATTTATTTGGGAATTTCTTCTTCCCTTAATTTGACGGTCACCGGGAGGTTCGTGCAGGATTTTGACCTACATCGCCGTCTCAATTCCTGGTTATAAAGGTAATGTACTTGACCTATTTATCCAAAATCACTTCGCATTGTGTTCTCGCTCGGTAAGCAGACGAATTTCTGTTTAATCTCATATTTAATGAACACCGCGTGGGTCCCTCTCTCACACTCTGGTAAGTTACTCAAATTATTAATTCAGTAAACACGTTAAAAAACATTAATTAACCATTAATATTTGCTTTTTAAATCTCTAGTTTTCATCAATGGAGCAATTCATTCGATGGAAATTGACCGTGAAGATTGGGCTACTCTAACATTAATCAAAATTCTCCTTGCAATTATCGTTTGGTCAAGTTTCTACTTTACCCTACAATACTACAACTGGAGAAAAAGTTGCGAATGGAATTGCAGGCTGATCACAACCGCACACGCGACCTTCTCTTGCTCTCTTTCATTTTACTCAGCATTTGTAATTGGACCCAACCCAATCAAAGAACCAGGTGCGTGAACTCTTAGATGAAAAACCACTTTAATTTAATATTAACTTTCCATCATTTTTCATTAGGTCTTCCAATGAATTCACTGGACTATTACATTCTAATTACTAGTCTAGGCTATTTCATCTACGATCTCTTTTGGTGTTTGTATCACCAAACTGATGGTAAAAAAAAAATTAATAAATTTTAACTTTTCACTGAAACTAACATTTTTTTTTGTAATTAAAGATGAGATGATCTTAATACATCACCTAGCAAGCCTTGTCTGCTTAGCAATTCCTCTATCAACTGGAGTTTCAGCTGGAGAAGTTATTGTTTCTCTCACAGCTTTGGAGAGCACTAATCCTGTTTTGCAGCTACGATGGTTCCTCCGCGACTCCGGATATAAAGATTCAATTGCATTTCTTATCACCGATATTATTTTTATCTTTATGTTTTTTGTAATGCATGTGATTTGCGGTCCGTATGTACTTTACTCGGTAATGCGTCATTCCCGTTCTTCAATTATGACTAAATTAGCAGGTATCTTATTCATGATCATCTCGTATCATTTCACGTATATGACGCTTAAATACGCGTATCGCAAATATGTAATGAGGAGAAAGAAAGAGACAGAATAGTAATAAAGAAGTAGTTGCGGAAAAAAATTGTTTAATATTATGCTATGTACAAGCGTGGAAAAATTTATACGTTCAGCCCCACAAATCTTCAGTACGTCCAAATTTAAACACGAGACCACTAAAAAAATTAATAGAATGAGAAAACGATGTAAATTACTCAGAGCGTTGTACTCACCCAAAAAATATGAAGGCATTTTGCAAGAACAGAGCTACACCAGGCCACTGCACAGATTTGTCTGGAAAAATGGAAATTAAAAATAAGTGACATTTATAAACGATATTCAACGAATTAAAATTTCAAACTTACCAGGAATGACGTAAACTTGAAAAAGAATCCAGCTAGCGGCAATCAAAGCACCAAAACCTAATAAAAACCCCATAAATAACCACACACGAGCTCCTGAAAGTTAAATTCCAATATTAATAAGATTTTCAAAATTTATAAAATACACGTCCACAACACAACCTCTTTGTCCAAGGCATCCAGTCGTGTAGGTGTCACCTCGTACCTGGCCATTGGATACTGCGTTAATCCTGAAAAAAATAAATAAATATTATTAACAGTTAATAATTATACATCAACTTTGTAAAATGTGCTAAAACTACTCACATAAATAAAGCAATCGTTCCCATTACTCCACAGACGTAATAAGCGTGATGAAATTGTTCCATTGAAGGATAACGAGCAGCGATGTCAATAATAATCCACCATCCTAAGAAAAACTACGACCAGGTATTCGTTATTAATCTATATTAAATTACTATCGATAATTTCTTACCAAAGTTCCTGAAGAAACAGACGCCACTACATTTCGTTTCTCCGTGAAATCAAAACATTCACATCGGGGTAGCTGAATGTCATCCAAACAACCAGCCATTTTGTTTGTATTGGTAAATCACCAATCACCGAAAAGCACGAATTCAGCAGTACTGTATTACGTCATTACGCGCCAAATTCAGAATTAAAAACGATTGATAGAAAAAATAAAGTGACGAAGTGATATCTCGAGTGACATCACGCACGAATTCCGCAAATTCCCAAATCATTAATTCCCTCATTCTAAAAAGAAAAAGTTTTAAAAAAGAGAAAAAAATATATTTCAATTGCTTTTAGCTGCAGTTACCAAGGGATTACACGTTCACGAGCTTAAAATTCGCTACCAGCGTCGCCACATGTAACATGGAAAAAATCAATTAACAAAGCTTTTCATTCTGTGTATAAGATGTAAATTATTTCATATTTACATCGAATTTATTTTACTTTTGTGGTTTTTCATCGTTCTTCGTCTTTCTAGTCCCGCAAATTTAAGCCATGAATGATACCCGCGATACGCTACGGCGTTCTAACCAGCGATTTATGAACTGTTCATGCAAAATTACAATATTTACAATTAATACTTTATTTATTTATTTTCTATTGTCTGAAATATTTCAATAAGGTTATAAAATTGTTCGTTCTAATTGTTAAAATTGTATGCCACAAAAACTCCGATTTTCCTACAATGGCAGAATTCTTTCTTTCGTTTAATTTCTTTTTTCTGATTTACTTTATAATTTCTCTCTGCTTTTCTATTTGAGAAAATAAATATAGTTCTGGCCAGTTAGAAGATGTTTTATTTTATATACTGAGGGACGAAACTGGAGCATTTATTGTTAAAAAATATCGCACGCAGTATTCACCATGAAAAAATCAGCCTTCACTAAAAAACTTTAGCTCATTTTATAGCTCTGGCCTTCCGCTACGTGTCTATTTCAGCGAAATTTCAAATTCATTATGTCTTGTGCGAAAAAATTAGAATGAAGACAAGGGGTGCATGCTGACAGTTTTGTCTCTGCACGGAAAATGAACAAAACACTCGAAATTGCTACTTGTATAATAAAGCAGGCTGAATTCTTCACTGTTGCTGAAGAATTGTTGACAATGCTGACGATTTTAAACAGGCAGCATTTTTTTCTCATTTTAAACATGATTTTCAAAAAGAAACGGTAAATTTCGAAATGCTAATTAACGTGGAAGCCGTTAGATCATAAGAGCAAGTGATGAAGAATTTATTGAAAAATTGCTCCTTTGTTTACAACATTTAGAAAAATTTATAGAAAACTTACAATCACAGAAGAAAACAGTGTATACTTGTAAAGAAATTTGTGGATTTTGATATCAGGTTCCAGATCGAGTGATCAAAAACGTGAAAGAATCCATAATTTGGTACAAAAATCTTTCATTACCACTCAAAAGAATCTTGCGAAGCAAATTCCCGAATTAGATTTTTAATACTTTGTCGCTATTAAAAAAAATAAAAAATAAAATATATTTGAACTAAATTAATCATAAGCGATATGACCTGGCATCGACTCAACGACTCTCCTGTTTCCAAACGACGCTTAATCTTTTCCCACTACGAGATACAGATTTAAACATTATTTAATATGATCGCAATATTATGAATATATTGTTATTATCAGAAGTAAATAAACATATGTTTATTTACTTCTGTTATTATATATTTTTTAACCTTCAATAACTGCTGTCGAAGCGTTCGGGTTATTTGTTTGATCTATTTTTCACACAAGGAGCAAAATACACATTTTTTACTATACACATCTCAAAAAACGAAATTATTATTTTTAACATATTACTTTTCTAATAAGATCTTTCCGTTCTTGGAGTGTCAAAACTACATCGGTTTCATCATCTTCGTCGTCACTGTCTCCAACTAGGGACGTGGAGGATGAATTATTATTAGCAGCGGCATTGGTTTCGGATGATGATGATCCTTCGTACGCCGGCGGACCACGTTTGTCATCAATTTCGTCAGTAACTGTCCATTGAATTTTAAGTCTTATTGTGTAATTTTCTTATTATAAATAAATAAATGTTTCGCATAAATTACCAGTTGATTCTCCGATGTGATTGGGTCTTGAGTTGCAATTCATCGCATGATGTACTATTTCGTAAGTGCGTAACAAATGCTCAAAATTGAACGGACATTTCGAAATTCCGTTGCAACTTTTATTCTTTAAAGAAAAAAAATTATTGTTTTTGTTAGAATTTTCTTAACCGCTTATACGTTACATTCGGACAATCTAACAAATGTTGGTAAAAGTCCCTTTTCGCGATAAAATGGTCAACGCATCTGTACGGACAAACCATATAACGGTTTTTCAAAATATACGCCATTTTTAGAAATCATTTATTTGCAAATTGCAAACACAAAAATAGTTGAAACTCGTGACAATGCAATGCACGCGACTAGAGTATTTTGTTTTTAATGATAAATATTTCGTCAGAAGCACGCAATAATTTATGACATAATGGAAAAAAATTATTTGTGTTAAATAAAAAATTATTTAAGTAGTTAGCACTTTCCAGTCAAACAGCAAATTAGTCGAATGAGTTATCGAAGGAAACGGAGGAGCCACCAATTCCCACTTAGAGTCATCGCGTTCTTCGGCAACAACTAAGCCGCAATAGGGAATTTTATAAACTAATTTAGCTAACGCAGTCGCTCCTCGTGGATCACGATGGCATAATTGACGCGTGCACGTGTCCAAAGTAGCTGCGTGTCCAACAAACAGAATATTTCCACCTGAAAATTAATGG
>JAQIWS010000123.1:0-50841 GCA_034696085.1 Stigmatogaster subterranea
TGGCTTCTTTTGACCATTGAGTAGAGGTGGAGCTACTGCTCCTCGCCAGGATTGCTGGGAAGGGTCGAAAATTACGCCATCTCTTTTAATGAAAATTGGGCATGACCCGTGAGCAAACAAAAAATTAGAGACCATTAAAAAGTTCAAAAACACTAAAGTTTTATTTTATTCGCAAAAATCTTTACAAATACATAATATTAAATTTCCCATCAAAGCGCAGGAGATCTCGGTTTCAAGTCGTGTTTCTCGTTTGCAACCTGAAAGTAGAAAGATGATTAAGTAATGAGCTACGTAATTAAGAGAGTCGAAACGATTGATGAAAAAAATAAAATGGAAGCGTGGAAAATTCCAGAGAACCGGTTTTTAAAATTATTATTACGAATAAATTTTTTCACATTACGTGCAACATTTCTTCTTGAAATTACCCCGTTTTTCTCGTGATACTATTTAAAATAATTAAGCCCGTACCGTTACGCAATTATTTAAAAATACAGGTTCTCTAGTGGAATTCTTCACGCGTCGAACTTTAACTACGGACAATAAAACTTGTTCGTCAAAAACTCACTCACCTCGGTTATGGCAAATTTTCGGACAGCGTTGAATTCGGCGTTATGTACTCAGAATTAAAAATAAACCGTAAACGCTGCTTGAAGTTCGTCGAAGTTAGTCCGAGAAGAGTCGAATGGCGTCTTTCTCCAACGAGTTCGCACGATGACACTGCTCGTTCGATGACGTCACGTTCCTCGTTTTCGCGCGCCACCGACACAGCGCCACCGTAATGTCGATATTGCGAACGAATCTATTATTCGTATTTTGTTTTCGCGGGTGGGACAATGATCGGTACTTAGCGGGGTCAACCATTAACAACAACAAATTTTCGCGTTTATCGTATTATCGTTGTTAACTTATTTCAGGTCTTCCACAGCAAACTTGATTCCACATTCGAACTGACGACGATTTGTGGAAACTGAACGTCATTTGTTGCGTGGTGTCTTTATTTTCAGTTGAAGGATCGGGTTGGGGTAATAACTCGAGTACTTTTAGCTCGGTAAAGGGTTCTTGGGTCAGCACTCTTCCTTCTCTACCGCGGCTGAGGATGAATGGGTAGCCATTTTTGGTGACTAAGAGCTCTCGGCTGCGGGAAAGTTGGAATATGGGAATGCCAGGGGAACTACCTGTGGTGGAACCCCCAAACCCTCGCCTCTCGCTCCGTACAGGTACATTTGGTACTGTAGGATTTCTGAATTTCGTTGTATAGAGTAACTTGCTCCTTATAGCTCGCTCTGCCCCGTAAGTGAGGAGGAATTTTAATCTTTGCGCAAAAATAAATTTTGCTCTGCCCCGTAAAAATTTACCCTGAAGAGGAATTTCAATCTTTGCGCAAAAATAAATTTTGCTCTGCCCCGTAAAAATTTACCCTGAAGAGGAATTTTAATCTTTGCGCAAAAATAAATTTTGCTCCGCCCCGTAAAAATTTACGGTGAGGAGGAATTCTTTGCTCCCGCCGCAAAAAAAAAAAATAAAAAAAAAAATACGAGAGAGATACCGGGATTCGAACTCGGAATCATCGAAAATCATTTTACGTTTAACAATCTGTCGCCTAGACCACTCGGCTAATCCGGACTATAGGTTAAGGCTGCTAACTCGACGTCGAGTATCTTAGCAAATTTTCTGATAATTAAAAAAAAAAAACTTCACTTATTTACACCTACTTCTGCTAATAATTTCATTTTATCATTTATTTGGTGATTAATTTCAATTACTTTCGAATTGAAACTTTGTCATAATTTTGAGAGGTGTAAAAAGTGCCAAACGGATTAAAAATTACGATTACTGTACTAATAACCAAATATCGATGTTTAAATTTATTATTTTACATACCCATAATTAACGAACAAGATTTACCACCTTAAACAAAAATTTTTACTGCAAAATCTAAGAAATCATTTGAAATAACCTACAAAATTCCTACCTACCGAAAAGCTAACATTCATTTTGTAATAATTTCTGTATAACTAAATTTTTCGCACTTCGTTTCATCACACAATACTTTCCCATCCACCCTCAATATATAAACACTCGGTGTAATTTATAATTACGTAAATTATATGTCACGATTAATCAACGAATAAAATTACGAATTTTTACACTGTGTAGTGATTTTGATCATCCTTTCGTTAATTTTTTTTTGCGTGGTAAATATGGCTTTTTAACTAAATTCTCCTAAAAGTTGTGTAATCGTCACTTACCGTTCGACGTCTTCCAAATCGTCGTCAGTCGAACCCAAATCAGTCGCAAATTCTTCCTAGATAAAAAAAATATATATATTATACTCCGTAACAAATATTAAAATTGTTTAATCGTGGAAACGATTAAAAAAATAAATGTTTTTACAAATTTCGGAGTGAATTTATACCAAATTCACCTAAATATCGCCACGTTGCGTAAATAAAGCAGTAAATATGACGGTCGTACATGATATAAGACCCCATAACGAACCGCCTTCTGGTGACGAAATAGAAGCATTTCGCATCCATGAATCTTTGCGCCGTAAACAGTAGACAAACCACCTTACGAACGCCATCTCGTGACGAAATGCGATAACGACGTCACTATTCCGACATTAAAATTACTGCCTTTCTATTTATCTCTTAAATAGAGATAAATCTCTATACCAAATACTTACTTCTGATTTTGAGTGACAAGTTTCATCTCTCGACGTGTGAAAAATGCTTCCTTCAGTCAGCGCTGCCACCTAGGGACAAAAATCAAAAGTTTATATATAAAATTAAAGCGGCGCTCTACAATACAGAACACCACACAACTTATGTAATATTTTAAAATTAATTATCATTGAAGTTGTATGGTGATCTGAATTATGCACTAATAAATTCTTATCATAAACACGCAAATTTTATGTTAAATAAATCACTCAAAAAAAAAAAATTGCATAATTATCATTCTTTTTCACTTCAAAACTTACCCAAAAAATTGTCAAAATCTAATTTTTGGTTAGTTTAAACAACGAACCCCCAAAAAAAATTTCAAAAATTCAATATATTCTTTCTTTTAATACCATCTTATTTAGTATTCCGTTACTCTCTCTCTCTCGTTTTACAATGAATAATCCTATCTCCTCCAGCGTTCCAGTTTGAATTCGAGGGAGTGAGGGGACGAGCGAGGGCGCGCGCACGAGAGTCGAGAGAGATCCTCTTAGAGCAATTTGAAGGTATTTAGCGATAATATGATTGAATGCAATTAATAGGAACAAACACTGCGCATGCTCAAATAACCAACTCCCGTTACAACGACCACCGAACTCACGTCAGTGACGTCACATCGTCTCTCTTTTAAATTTTCACAACGTGAAAAAAATCAAAACAAGTGAAAAATAAAAGAAAAACCTAAATTCATTTTTTACTATTAATTTAAATCACATTTTCCGCGACGTAAATAAACTCGCATCGCACGCACGACGGCGTAACTCTTTTTTAACGAGTTCGTTATACGGAGGGCGTGTAGTACGCCACCCTCCAATTGCGTCTAATTATGGCGAGGTCAGAACTGTCACAAGTGGCTGCGATTGGGGTTCTTAATTAGCTCCAATCCGCGTGCATACGTAAAAAAAAACAGAAAAATAAAACGCGTAGTTCGGAATCCTCTCCACCAGACGGCGCGCCACGCAAATGCGACAAGGAGAGTCTAGTATAAGATGTCAAGATAGGAAAACGCTCATTAGCGTTTAAGAGACATACGGAAAAGTGAACTAACGATCGAGATACTTTGAGCAATTTATTCTTTTAAGATTTCCTTAAAAAAAAAAAAAAAAAATAACAAATAAATAAAAAATTTAAAAAATTAGAAAAAAAAAATTCTAAATTAAATTTATCGAATTTTTTCTTTTTTCCTTATTTTTCAATTTCGTTTTGTTTATTCGATTTTTTTTTCTTTTATCAAAGTTAAGTTTTCTTTTCTTTCCCCCCTCAAAAAAAGAATAAAAATCTTTTATTTTGTTATTCCATTCATTATTTGATACTAAAAGTACGCTTGACCGTGGAGATCACCTCGTTATAACGACAAACGCTAAGGAGCCCCATGAGAGCGAGTGTCGTTGTAAAAAGAGGGAGAAGAGGATGAATACAAAGAAGGGAGGGGGTTGAGAAGGGGCTCTG
Organism: Stigmatogaster subterranea; assembly: GCA_034696085.1. Taxonomy (NCBI): domain Eukaryota; kingdom Metazoa; phylum Arthropoda; class Chilopoda; order Geophilomorpha; family Himantariidae; genus Stigmatogaster; species Stigmatogaster subterranea. The sequence continues at coordinate 4,173 of JAQIWS010000123.1, forward strand.
ATTTGCCCGCGAAGCCCATATTAGGTAAATGCAGTGTTTTCCTGACAGATCAATAAGAGAACGCCCGCGAAAATTGCTCTCCCGCTTCTGTTCTGCAACTGATCGCGGTCTCGACGATCAATGTTCACGGAACCATTTATTAACAACGCTTCGATTGAGTTTGTAGTGATGAAAGGGGTGAATAAAAAACGAGTGGGGGATAATAAAAAAAGTATAAAGTGGGGTACGTCGAGTGAAAAGTGACGTTTTTCGTTATAAAGAGGTTTTTGGAGAATAAAAGTGAGTGAATTGTGGAAAGAGGTTAAGTTGTAGGAATTTTTTTTTTAAAAAGGTGAAAGTGAATAAATTTGGGTAAATTTTCGTTTTAAAGTGAAAATTTTTTTTTGTTTTCGTTATAATGAGGTTCGGGATTAAATTCTTCGGAAATTTGAAAATTTTTCAAGTACTCCGTAAAAAAAACAAAATAATAATTTAAAAAAATTGTTTTAAAAATACCTTAAAAAATTGACCGATTTCGTTATACCGAGGTTCCAACGCATCACCTAAAAAACAAAAAATAAAAAATTTAAGCAACTTATATTTCAAAAAAAAAAAATCCAAACTAAAATAAAGCCAAAACTTCGCAATATCGAGGTGCAAAAGTGGCTCAAAAGGGAGTTCGCGCGAGTGAGAGAAGAGCGCGCCTAAGCATATTAGCGTTTGCAATTAATTAGTGTAAATCCTGATGCGTTGTGGCGAGTTGTTGTAGGGAACGCGCTGCCTCCAAATTAGCTTAAGGATCGGTTGTACGGTGGGCTCGAGTGTAATCATGTTGAGCTGCCATTTGATCCGCTGTCTCCGCCTAATCAGGCTAATTGGACGAGCGCTTCTAACCCTAATCCATCCGGCTGAGCGGATTGGACTCCCTCAGCACTTTAATAAGAATCCACCACGGCGCATGCGTAAGCGCTGCATCCATCAAGCTAAGCTTCGTCGTCGACCTCCGCCAACGGCTCAAGAAGCGAACGCTACAAAAAATTTTCTTTTAATATTAAAAAAAAAAATTTTGTTTTCCAGAAATTGGGGGGAAAAAATGGAAAAATATGGAAAGGGAAGATTTTTTTATCTTTTTGGAAAATGTAAGGATAATATCTTATTTGGTTTTTTTTTTTTGAAGTTTGTAATTTTTTTTGGTGGTTGGAAATAAGAAAAGTTTTTCTGAGAGAAAAACGGAGGAAAATCGATCGTTAGAACGCGCGTGACGTAATACGGGGGTTGGGTTTGTAGATAGAGGTGGGTAATCACGCTTTGATGGAGTGCTACGGTATAACGAGGGAGGAGGAGGTGGGGTTAACGACGAGACGCGTCTGTCGATGTAATAAATTGAATAAATTATGCACGAAATGAAAATGATACGGTGTACGGATAGACGGATCGAACGTTTTAAAGCGAATGCATTAAAAAAACGACAAAATTCGACGAGAAAAAATGACGACGACATTGTTAAAATTCCCCCCGCAACTTTGTTTAGAGCATTGTTGCCAACAAAGCGAAATCCCACCTTGCAATTGTTGCCAACAATGCGAAACCAGAACTTGCGATTGTTGCCAACAATGCGAAAAATGACCTCGCAATTGTTGCAAAACAAAGCCCAAAACGTCACAACAATACAAACTTTTAATTATTACGAATCAAAATAAATATCGCGTTCGATTTTTCCCTTTATCCTTTTTTATCCTCGTTGATTTAATCTACACAACCAAAAAAAATAAAAAATTACAAAAAAGGAAAAACGATTCGCGTTTCGCGTCCACCATAATTGGGAATAATTCCAAATTACTTACGCTTTTTATTACCATCACCAAAACGAATACATAACAATTAGGCAACGCACGAAACGACTTTTGGCCACCGCGTGTTCATTGGCCATTAGAGACGCACGCGAAAATCCCCACCCTCGCTACAACGAATCGATTCCCACCCACAACCACCACACGTCGCCTTACCGAGGCTATCGGATTGCAACTAAAACTGCGCAACGAGGAACGGTGTCGCATCGTTACATGAAATCAGTTAATTTAATGAACGCGAGTTGGTCACGCGATGCCACGTGTCCGCGTTCCAACCAACAATGTCAACAATCGAAGGGAGCGGCTCTCTCGCGTCTGGGGCGTCAATTAGCCCCCTAAGAGCGCCTTCTTTTCTCGAGTGGTTAGTTGACAGCGTAAAAAGCTGAGGGAGAGAAAATAGGTGAGGTTAATTGCAGGGCGCAACGCAGGTGCGCGTCCACTTAAAATGTTTGATAATGTCAAATACCGATGGAGATTTTTTTTTTTTTTTTGCTTCTGCGATTACGCATTGTTTTTGAATTAACAGGTTTTAATCTACATCTACAAAAATCTAAAACTGAATTTTTTTTGTAATTTTTTTTTTTGGGTGCGTAGTAGGAAAAAAAAAAAAGGATCGTCTTTAAAGTTGCGCAAACGCCAAACGAACGCTGGAACGAATTTCTCACGCTCAATGCTCCCAATATTACTTCCGTCGCGCGCGCTGTTTACCTCGAATGCAAATGCAGCAAAAGAAGCCTCGAGCTCACTTTTTTAATGGAAATGCCGACGAGAGAAAGAAAGGAGAAAATAAAAATATAAAAAGGGGGAGGAGAGAGAAAGAAAAAAGCGGGATAAAGGGTTAAAAAAGACGAAAATGTCAAGAGATTTCAAACAATAAGGAAATAAAAAGTAAAAAATATCGACAATTCAAAAATGCCCGAATAAAAAAAGACGTCATTAATCTTCGTTCGTTGCGTAATTGCGCAATAAATCTGCCATTTTGTTTTTTTCTCGATATATTTTTAAAAATTAAATTCCGGTTTAAGACAATATTTATTTGATTGGTTATAGATATTAAAAAAAATTTTTTTCTTGCTTCGGTATCAAAATCGAAATTAAGTCAACAAAATTTTCGACTTAATCCGCCATTACGTTTTTTCCCCTCCCCCCTCCCAAAAAAAAAAATCTCATTTTCAAAAACAAAATTAAACCACTTTTTTCCCGAAACAACTCCTCCAATTTTCTTTAATCACCAAAACACCAATAAATCCAATACCAAACTTCGATCTAACCCGCCATCTTGTTTTCCTCTCTCCAAATCCAAAATCCAATCTCCACCTCGAAAAAAACAAAAAACTACCATCTCCATTTCACCCACATAAAAAAAAAACCAAAAAAAACCCCCAATTCCCACCATTTTGTTTTTCCACCCAAAAAAAAAATTACCCACATACAAAAATACAAAAACCCTGCAAATTAGCTCATCATGATCCCGTCATGACAGCCAAGGGCACAGCACGTGAGCCTGCTCTGTAATTGCTTGTCATTGGCAGCTAAGCCTCGTCTGACAAGTCAAGCGCGTGCACTGTTTGGGGTACCCCCGCACCAAGAGAGATCGATTATGCCTTCCTCGCCACCCCTCGACCCCTCTCTCTCTCTCTCCCCTTTCGTTCTTCCCGCGAACGTCACCTGCCAAAACGGATGGCGGCGCAACCGTCGCCGCGTTTCAAAGTCTGACGTCATTTCCTAGCGAAACGGGGGTAGGGAGAGCGGGGGGGAAATTGTGCCCCTTAATTAGCATGCTGAGGATTGGCTCCAATTAACTTTAAGTGTCCCCGCTGAGGGCTTGCAATTATGCAATTGGGAAATCAATTACACGCGAGTCAAGTGCGCACACAATAACAACACACACAAAACGAAAAGACGAGAATCGAAACGTCGTTCGTTTCTCGTTTCTCCTCTCATCTCATCTCGAAAACGTTATCTCGTTCGAGATTTACGCCACCTACTCCGCAATCGGACTCGACCGCGTCTCTCGGACAACCTCCTCCTCCTCCTTCCCAGTCGCAGCGCCGTTTCGCTACTCGAGGACACTCGAATCGTGCAAAGCCAATAATGCCACGCGCCCATTGTGCGTCTGTGTTTGCCACAATCAGACGAACGCGCTCTTTCTCCTTCACCTCTTCCTCCCCTTCTTTTTCTTCCCCCTCGTATTTTTCGACTGACACTATTTTTTTTATTTTATCTATTTTTTGTTTTTTTGACGGTGGCGTTTTTCCGGGAAATGGAAAACAAGAATTTTTTCTCGTTTTCCAATTTACCAATTTTTTTGAAAATTTATAAATATGTTCGTCGTTATAACGATGTATTTTGTAAGAAATTATTATAATACTTAAATCGATTAATTTCCAAATCAATCAATCGATCAATCGTCGATTATTTTTCGAAGTCGTTATAACGAGGTCTGGCATTCAAATTCTAAGTATCATCCACCACTAACATTTTTTTCCGGATTAAATAACAGTCACAACACCATCACCATCTCAAAACCAATCAATCAATCAATTAATCGAATGTTTCTCCGATAAGTCGTTATAAAGAGGTCGGATTTCCCAAAACCGCGCGAACAAACACCACAACCAAAAATTAATTCTTCATTAAAAATCACTCACCACCATCGTCGAAAAGATCAATCAACCAATTGATTAATTATCGATTATTTCCAATAAATCGTTATACCGAGGTCAACATCGGCGTCTTTTTCTTTCACAAACACCCTAAAACCAAATTATCTCTCAAAAACTAAATCACGTCATTATTTCCGACATTCGTCGACTTTTCATTACCCAAAACCCCCGTTAACGAAATTGACGTTTTATGCTAATCACTTTTAGTTTTAATTCACTTTCGCGTTCCGTTGTTGATGCCCCGGGAAAACGGGGTGAAAATTTTCGTGTGTGTCTTCTTTTTCCATGTCACCTGATGCAATAATGACGCCGAGCTGATTGAAGTTGAGCGGCGAGAAATTGGCGGGAAATCGAATTGGCAGACGCGGCCCCGCCGGTGACGCCGAGCGGCGGGGCGGGGATGCGGCCGATGATGAATCGTCGTCCGATTAGTGCGAGGGGAAGAGCCGTCCCATTAAAGAGCACGACGAGCGCTAACGATGTTGGCCGCTCGCCGTTGTTGGTAATTCGGTGGAAAACGCTCGCTCCTAACTCGATTACAACATCGCCCCGTGTCACACCTCATTACAAACGCTAATAAAAGCCGTCGCGAGAGTTGGTGTAACGATGTTTTTTGTATTAAATTTGTCGGTTTTTTTTTTTTTTGAAGGTGGTTTTGGGAAATAGTTTTCACTTTTTGTGTCTAGTGTTGAAGTTTTTTGGTTTGGGTTTGCTTGGTTTTTGTTGGAAATTTTTCGGTATTTTTTTAAGGGGTTTGGAAGAAATTTTCAATTGTCCGAAATTGTTATGTTTTTGCCGTTATTTCAAAATTAATTTCCAGGATTTTCAATGTTTTTCGTGATATTTTCCACATTTTTGAAGAAATTTTCCAAATTTTTGAAGAAATTTTCCACATTTTTGAGACATTTTCCAAATTTTTCAAGAAATTCTTCACATTTTTCATGAAATTTTCAACATATTTGATGAAATTTCCCATTTTCAACACCTTTGACAAAAAATTTTCCACTACTCTTCACATACCATAAAAAAATTTCCAGATTAATTTTCAAACTTCTCATTTTCCACATCCATCCCCTTAAATTTTCCACTTTCCACCAACATTTCCAACACCTCCTCCCAAAAAAAACCCCTCACCATCCAACTACTCCCTCCACACTTCCCCACAATATTTCCACAAAATTCCCCACTTTCCAACACAACCCCCACCCCACCCTCAAAAAATTTCTCGTTATTGTTGTTGTCGGTTAATTTCCATTTGTAAACGCGGCCGAATTTTTCTCCAATTACCATCCAAACACGGGTAATCAGGCTGCTGAGAGTGACGATAATGAAATTTCTCCGTCCATTACCTCGTTGTGGGCAATTTAATTGAGTTGGCGGAGGAAAGCAGAGAGCAGGGAGGGAGAGCGAGAGACCGACCGAACGAACGAACGAACGAGAGTACGACACAGCGCCCCAAACACACCACCGCGTCCCCATAGCAACGGGGTTCCAACCTCCATCATTGGCCTTTCCTTCCCAACTGACATAAAGGCGGAGCGAGCGTCCACCAATCACCGACCCGGGTCCCTCCAACGCGGCGTCGACTGACTTTCACCGACAAAACACCGGGGTCCCACACCGGGGACCGTCGACGTAAGGTCAGCCGATGGAACCGCCGTCGATTCGACGATGTCGACATCGACGATGATGATGAACGCAAAGTCGGCCGCGTTTCCCGTCGAAGCGGAGATGCGGCCCGCGACGACGGCGTCCGCTCCGGCCGCGCCCGCGACTCCGTCGGGATCGGCGACGCACACCATAGACGCCATTTTGGGGTTAACGAGAGAGCGGAGACGGCAAGAGTTGAGTAAGGATCGCGGGTTGTCCACTCCGAGTCTCCACGTGGATTCGTCGCCTTCTTCGGATCAAAGTCCGTGCACTGTCATCGCGTCTAACGGTTTGGGAAATTTTATTTTTGTCGAGTTTCGGTGTCGAGTTGCTGAGTTTTGGGGGTTGGGGGTTTGTTGAAAAGGAACGCGCGGATGTCGCGGGTTTTGTGAGTGATATGGCCCGCGGGATGAAATATAAGGAGAGGGTTTTTGAATTCGGAGTTTTGTTATTCGATGTTTTTGTTAAGGGTGATGAAGGAAAAAAAGTGTGAGTTCAATGTTCGAGATTTCGTTCGTTTTTTGTTTTGAGAGTTGGGGGAAAATTCGGGAAAAAGGTAATTTTGCACCTGTGGTTTTGAGTTTGTTTGTTGCGTACCGACGCGAGTTTTCGTGACGTTATCTTATATCTGACAGACGCAAAAACGATTCGTAGAAGACGTTTTAAAGATTTAAGACGACGTCTTACACGCAACACCTGCGAAGTTAAAAGAATTTCCCGATAAAAAAAATTTCGAGGAAAAATACGTCGCCATTTTGATTTTTTTTTTGTAGAATTACGTATAAACTAATTTGATAATTTATCACAAAAACGTAATTTTACACCAAACCCAAAAAACTCGAATTTCCTTCTCAAAAAAAAAAAAACTTCGCCATTTTGGTTTTTTTTTTTTTTTATCTTACACCCCCTCAAAAAAAAAAAATCTTAATACCCATTACCGCCATTTTTCCTCACCACACACACACAAAAAAATAAGCCCCTAACCAATTTATCATTTTTAAAAGATATAAAAATCACGAAAAATAAAAATCCGAATCCGTGCGAACGACGACGACGTCGACGGCAAAGACGAAAAACGATGCCGAGCAAATCACACCAACTCCGGCGACTCATTAACCAACTCGAGCGCGACAACGACCCAATTTTTCACGCAAAACCACCGAGCTTAAACAGCACAAAACCCTCAACAAAACCGAAAAGAATAATCACTTTTCCTCGACACTCGACGCTTGTCAAGAAACGCGGGGATTTCCACCACCAGTTTTCTTATTTTTTCTTTCCCCCCCTACCACAACCCATCCATTTCAAAACCCCCATCCCAACAGATGTTTCCATTCCGAACGCGCATTTCACGCGTGTGCGTTGGGACGCGAAACGCGTTGTTAGTTTTTCGCTCTATTAGTCCCTGTGACCAAATGATGGCTTTATTACAACAAAGATTATCAGCCTCTCTTTCGACCCCCTCTTTTACCAATTCGAGCCGTCACTCGAATTAATCCCGCGGAACGCGGGATTAACGCGGGTGACCCTTGGTCACACCTGAGAATCTCTCACGCGAGTGTCTCGCTTTCAAGATGATATTTTCCGAGAGTAAATTTCGGGAAAATTTCTTATTTCCGCGTTAATGACGTAATTTTCGTCATATTTCGGATTATCGGGGTTTTTACGATTATCGAAAAAAAAATTTTTTAAATTTTGATTTTTTTGGTAACACTTGCTCGACAAAATATTTAAACCTCAAATTCTCCAATATCCAAATCCAGCGCGTGACGAAAAATCCAAAATGGCGTCAATCTTTACATTGCGGGTTATTCAAAATATCGGGTTGTTTAATTAGGATCAAATTATAAGGGGATTATAAGGCATTTCGAGTTAATTGGACCCCCGAGATCCAACCCCCTCTTCTTTCACCCCTCCCCCTCCCCCTGATTCACGTAATATAATATTAGAAACCAACACGCAACAAATGTCACGCGAAGTGCGTGATCCAAATCACGCCTACACCAAAAAAAAAAAAAAAAATGGCGTTTCACCCCCAAAAAAAAAAAAAAATTTTCCCTCTCAAACTCATCGATAACTAAAACGTAAAAATTTCAAGCGTCGTTACTCTCGCGTTTCGTCTTAAAAACGCGGTACTTTTTACAACGCGCATCGGTTGCTACGCGACGATGGGAAGACGCACATGGCGGCGGGTTGTGGGGGGTGTTTATTAGGCTTAATCCAATTTCTCATTAATCACGGCCATTGTAAATCATTTTGTTTCCTTCCCCGAGATCACCTTTTGTCTCCGCCTTCACCTCCCCGCGCGTGCGTTCTTGATGAGGCCGCTAATCTGTATTTGGAAAACCAATAACCTATTAGGGACTTAATGAATTGTATGATCACATGTTGACACACGCCATTTAATGAAGACGCTCTTTCTCTCTATCCATCTATCTATCTACCTCTCTCGTTATTCTCCTTTTTACTAAACGCGATAAAAAATAAAAATGGATGAAAATATAATTAAATATTTAAAAATAGTTTATAAATGTCATCATAAAAAGGCTTATTGATTTTTGGCGTTATGTAACTTAGTAGCTCGTCTTTAAGTAAGATTTTTGTTTTGTGACGTCAATGAATTTATTGGCGTTTTTGAATATTTGTGTTTGAAGTTTTAATTTAAAAGTCTGTCGTTGGTGAATTTGGGTTTTCTATTCTATTCTATTGCGGAAAATATAAATTTTGTTTGTAGTGTTATTAATACGGTAATTAACTCACTTGGGTTTACAACTGGTGTGGTGGGATAATCCGGATTTATTTTTATTACCGCTTGTCCGATAAAATTACCGGTAACTATTTTTACTCAGGTTCGATAAGTACCGGTATCACAGAAGTGAAACGAGTCCTAATAAATAAATTAAAAAGAGATGGGGAAAAAAATTAAGGAAAATTGACTTATTATAAATCACCACAACTCGTAGAAAAATCAGCAAAAACGCGAAAAATTCCAAAAATCGCCGTTCATCGCATTCATTTTAAAGATCGACTTAATAAAATTCTTCGATAAATATTTTACCATATTTCACAAAAATAACTTTTGTTTCAACGTTAGAAAACCACTTGATTATTATATAACGCCCAAAAAATCAAAATTACTGACGAAAAATCACCAAAAACGCGTACCCGAAAAATTCCAAAAAATCGCCATTCATCGCATTCACTTTAAAAACCAACTTAGTAAAATTCTTCAATAAATATTTTAGTTTACAACACCTCACAAAAATAACTTTTGTTTCAACGTTATAAAAAAACAAAATTCTTCCATAACGCCCAAAAAACCCAAAATAATCAATGAAAAATGACCAAATCCGCCATTTTCACCCCAATTCCACTCAACAAAATAAACACAAAACCCTCACAATATTTTTTCACCAATTTATACCAAAACCCTATTCAAAAAAATAATTAATTCCACATTTTAATTTTCAAGACGAAAACGACAGCGCGCACGGCAATGTCCCACCCTCATCGCCCGACGACAAGGGCAGGTCGCCGGCAGTCGGCGGAGGCGAAAGCGGCGGCAGCGGTGGCGAGAGCGGAGGAGGCGGAATTCAGGACGACGGACCAAAGAAAAAGCATCGACGTAATCGAACCACCTTCACTACCTATCAGCTGCACGAACTAGAACGCGCCTTTGAAAAGTCTCACTATCCTGACGTATATAGTCGAGAGGAACTAGCGATGAAAGTCAACTTACCTGAGGTGAGGGTGCAGGTACGTGAGATTTGTTTTCATTTTTTATTCTTTCTTCGGTTGGTCGGTTGTTAATTACGTCGGAGTTAACGATGGCGGCGATAATGTCATTCAATTTTATTTCCGTTTCCTTTTTGTTGTTGTCGTTGTTGTCGAGAGTTTTGATTTTTACGACCAGTTTTCCACCTGAAATTAAACAAGAAAAACTCGATGATAAAAAATAGTGAAAAAAAAAAAACATAAAATAAATCAACAACTTAACAAAAACACAAACTTTTCCCCAAATTTTAATTTTCATCTCCGCCATTTTCGTCTCCACCCAAAAAAAACAACCTAAAACCTCTTAACACAAATTTTTCCGCCAACACTTTACGACCAAATTTGCTCTTTTCACCGCAACTTTCCCCGCGTAAAACCGCCGGGGACGCAATTTTGTGACGGCGCGTGCGAACGCGAAGATGTTTCTCGTTACAAATTAATGCCGCATCTGGGATGGCCATAATCTATTAATTGCTGGTCTGTCGTTGAGCGAAGCGGGGTTAAGGGGGGAGACGGGGGAGCTCTGAGGGTGATATCTGATGTCCAGATCGGTGCGCGGCGTGGGAAACGCACGCGCAGCACGCAATGATTCAAGCGCGCACGCGCGAAAATCAATATTCAGGATGGGATGATGAGGACGAACACGGGCAATTCTTCCAATCCCTTCGCTCTCCCCCCTACCCACCTTACCTTTAAAAACAGTCGGTCAGGTGAGACCGATGACTGCAACTCGAAATTTAATTGGCAATTTTTATTTACTCATTAAAAACGTATTTATTTTTGTCTTACTGTTTGCTTTTTGGAATTTGGCGGTTTTACGCGTTGCGTCGACCATCTAAACCAAGTACCGCGATTATCTGTACGGTTATATAAGTTTCAAAAAATTCCACGTTGTTGAATTTTACCCATTTATTACATAAATTTACTCGTTTTTGTAAAATTGTTCTAAAATTTTGGATTTTACGCATTACGCTTTTTACCTGACTTTAACCCATTTTTGCCAATTTCTTCTAGAAACACAGTCTTCGCTGTTATTTTTACCTACTCATTACAAAAACCTCACTCGCCAAACCCCAACCCCCAAATTACGCAGTTTTACGCATTATCGCACACCTTTTTTCACCTGCGTCAAACCGCTAAACAGGTGTTTTCTCCACCTCTACACCCCACCATTCTCTCCAAAAATCCTCAAAAACAACACCCCCCGCTGCGCCACGTCCACTCGAGTTTACATTCCCCAATTGGTCACTCCAAAACACAGAACAACTCCTTTTCCTACCATATCCAACAAAAACGTCAACATTTGCCTCATTGCGCAAATGCGCACATGCGCACACGCTTCATTTGACGCTCCAACATAGTCTCGTTATCCCCAACGACCAAAGCGGACTACAAAAAGATGTGAGGGGATGGGGGTTATACACTATACTAAAGTATTAAGCCGGATGTCGTGTAATGACGTCACGAGCGCCATTGTATCACATCCCCGCTCGATGCGCGTGCTGAGCAAACACCCACCAGTTTTCTCTCCTCCCCTAGGCCTCTTCTTCATCCCCTACCCCCAGGGAGACGCGTGCTTGACGTAAACGAGTCTTCGAAACCGAGGCCGTCGACGTCGATTTTTCGGCGTCGCTCCATAAAATTCACCGCTCGTTCAAACTCAATTGGCGACGGAGGGAGGGTGAGTGAGTGTGCCATCTGCCGTCATATTTCGTCGCCCGCACTCAATTAAGAGCGTTTTTGTGGTTTTTCGCTTTTAAAAGTGGGCGGGAGCGACGTTTTCCAAACTCGGGTCAACGGGGAGTCCATTTTGAACTTCTACCTACAATAAAAAAGAAAATTTGTTAAGAGGTCATTAATATTAAATTTTCGCTTACGCGCCACGTAGTGAGAGGATGATTTAATAACGTACTATAGAAGATAAACCTTAAATTTTATTTTTTTTACAATTTGTCGCTTTTCTTTTTGATGTTGTTAAAGAGGAGAATGGGGATGAAAAAAGTTAATCGGCTCTCCCCTATTGGTTAATTGGTGATTAACGCCGCATTTTACGGACCACCCGATGCGCGAAAAATTAAATTTCGAGCTAAATTTATCGAGATTTTATTTTTCTGCTATTAAATTTAAAAACAATGTTTACAAAATTTTTTTTCCTCATGTTTGTAATTTTCTATGAATTTGCCTTCTAAAAAAGAGAAATCTTTTTAAAATTTCAATTTACGGTTAATATTTTTTGCTGTTATTATTTTTCCAAATTTTTTAAAAATAGAATTTTTTCATTAAACTCGATTACGTTTCGTGTTTACGTTGTTTGGTGTTGGGGGTCGAAAGCAAATCACTCAATTAAGGAGCCTTTAAAAGCGACGTGGATTCAATTTGGTGGGTAAACGGGGGAACGCCATGTGTCATTGGATTTGGGATAGATCAATGAGGCGCATGCGCGCTTTTCATTCTTTTTCGCCTCCGTGGACAATTATTAGCCAAAGACGAAATGGAGCACAAAAAAGACGGCGAAGGAAAAAGACGAAGGAGAAAAAAAAAATCACAAATCGATTCGCGTTTGACATCTTCCAGCACCATCTTTTTCTTCATCCCCTACCTTTTACTAAAACCCCTAAACCCTCCCCTTTTTCCTACGCACACTCGTCTTTTAGCCTCGCTACGTGCGTAAAAATATTTTACACTCGTAAAAAATTTCTTTTAACCTGTAAATTTATTACCTCACTACTTAACGCGTATTTTTCTTCCGAAATCCTTAATCCTTAATCCTGTTTACTAACTCCTTTTACACAAAATCCTAAAATAAAATCATACTTATTATTAATTTTCAACCAAAACTTTTCTTAATTTTTATTTTCTTACTATTTTCTGCATTTTTACCCAAGATTCAATATAAAAAACGTATTTTTCTTCCGAAATCCTTAATCCTGTTTACTAACTCCTTTTACTAAAAATCCTAAAACAAAATCATGTTTTATTATTAATTTTCAACGCAAACTGTCTTAATCCTTACTTTCTTCATCATTTCCTACGACTTCACCCAAAATTCAACGTAAAAATCACAAACATTCGTGTCTGAAAAATAACAAAACGACAAATTTTAATCCCGCACTAATCCATCTTAAAAAAATCTAACCCGTTTTACACCTTTCAAAATTTCTAGGTCTGGTTTCAAAACCGACGAGCAAAGTGGCGACGCCAGGAAAAAATGGAAAGCAACGCGCTTCGACTTCACGAGTACCCCATGACGGCGCTTACTCGAGGACCCGGCGTCCACGGCGTGTTGACGGGTGCCCCACTCCCTCTTGACCCGTGGCTGACACCCCCGATCCTCAACACGACCTTGTCTCATGCGCTGCCTGGATTCCTGTCGCATCCGCAGACAGCTTATCCCAGCTACTTGACCTCTCCAGTGGGTGTGGGTAGTGTGACGTCAGGACTGGTGACTTCCGCGAGCCCCGCGCCGCCCCCGCCCATCATGGTGGACAAGATGAACGTTAGTTCGACGTCTATCGACCAAGTGGATCCGCGAAGCTCGAGTATTGTGAGTTTACGATTAAAAGCCAAAGAACATTTGGAGTCCATCAGTAAAAATTTACAGCTAGTGTAGCATTCAATGACGTAATTTATGAAGCGTGATAGTGAAAACCTGAGGTGAAAAAAACGGAAAAAAGCGTTTTAAAAGGCAATAAGATGGTAAAATGGTGCAATCACCGACGAGAAATAAATCTCAGATACGATTAAACAACCGGCACCAATTCAAAAACACATTTTAAATCCTTTTTACTCATTTTTTTCTCGATCCCCGTGCAGTGGAAAAAGCGCGGCAATTGGTGGAACCCCGACGCGATGGTTGGTGATTGGTTGTTTTGTCGAGAGGGGTCTCCAATGGGGGTTTTAAAGATGTTTTGGATTATGTGAGTGTGTGTTTGTTTATTTTATTTTTTGATTTTTTTTTTTTTTTAAATGCTGAAAATTTGTTTTGAATTTTGTTTTGTGTTTTAATCGAGAATAAAAGTGCGACGTGAGTGTAATTTGCGTGTTGTTGCGTGACGCGGAGATTTGGTTGTCGTTTCGTTTGCTGGGTTTTGGGTTAAATTATGTTGTGAAAATTATGTTAAGTATCATTTTAAGATGGATTTTTGTTATTAAATATAATTTGGTGTAATTTTATATCGGTTTATCGTTGAAAAAGTTTGAGTTTGGAAACCGATATCAAACGCTGGCAAACGGGTTTTTATATTTTTGGCAAACGAAACGCTATCAAACTCGATTTGTTTACACCAAACACTAAAATCTACATTTACGAACATTATTCAACGACTAAAACCACCCCTCACCTCCTAATTTAACCTTAATCTACAAATCTTTGCGTTAAAAAAGATGAACAACTTACCAAACTATCCGCCATTTTTTCCGACAACTAACCTCGTTCCCAACCATCACAAAACTTTAATGCGCAACCAAAAAATTCCAAAATAATCCCAAACCGTTCCAAAAACAATTTAAAAATCTCAATAAATTCCTCTAATCCCACTCACAAGTCCAAAAATCCAAAAACTAACTAATTCACCCACTTCGCGAGTACAATCGCTAAGCAACAACCAAGGACTCTATATATCGCGAGACTAGACAGCTGTCTCCGATCGTTCTCCCTATTCTTGTTTTGATTATTATGTAACCATAGACCACGAACAACAGACGGCGTTACCCGCCCCCGCGCATGGGCGTTGGTTGCGGGGGTCGGGTTCTCCTGATTTGATTAGTACCCTATCAATTGTACGCCGACCAGTTCTTTGGGTGATAGCGCGATAAGCGAAACAGCGTTTCTGGGCGTGGTCGGGTACAAAAGGACCCACAGAACCCGCCAGAGGACGAATTAATTCCCCTCCGAGTGGCGGACGAGTTTTTACTAACCCGGGGTTGCGGTGGATTTTCAAGAAGTTTTTATTTTGTTATGAGAATCGGCGTTCGCGGCCCCCTCCTCCCGAGTCCGGCGCCACGTCCGACAAGCGGGGCTACACCTTGCCACAATGGCGGCGTATTGGTCCAACAGCCGGCTTAGTGCTCGGCTAATCCGCTTTCTTCCGCTTGGTCGCACGAGGACCAAGAGACTATAGACCGAGCGGAGCTAATGGACGCTGACGGCTGATGGGAAACGCGGGGTCCTTTCACCTGCGCCACTCAGCGGTACCCGGGTTGGAAACACTTGAAAATGCTTTGACACACGATACTCCTCTGTCGAGCTCATGTTCGCTCGTTTCTTATTCGTATTGACACATTGTCGGACGAGAAAAACACGGACATACTTACAACTGGATTGAACACTCTTTGTTTGTTGTCGAGTGGATTTATATACTCTCTTAGAGATTTAAGGGAACTGATATACTAGCGACATACGGCGGTTGAGATTTTCATGAATTGCGATGACTATAATATTCTGTTATATATTGTACTGTATTAAAGTCAAGTTGCGCGATCAGCGCGACACTAGCGGCGACAGTGACGAATTAATAATCATTTCAGGTCCGGAAGCTTCTTTTCCCCGCGTTCGTATCGATCGTAGGGTCACAACACTAAACGCCCCCTAGCGGATCTCTCGCTCTCTCTCGAAGTAAATATTTGAGGAAGTGATTTTGATCGGACTATACACTGACATTTCACATTCTCGTTTGTAAACCCTTATCCCCTCTTTTTTCTATCCTCTCCCCCCTATTCTATTTACCCCTCTACTGAGAGGGGTATTTACATTTAAGATGAAATTGGTGATTTGTAAATTGTCCGACAAGTGTAATTAAAAAACGTTACAATATTAAAAAAAAACAAAATGGACGTCTGGTTTCTTTATTTAACATTTTTGCAAATAATCGGTTTTTTGTGGTGCAGTTTTTCGGTGACGTCAGATGAAGGGAGGAGTGAAGAAAATTTGCCAATAGTAACGCGAGGTCGTTGTTCGCCACCCCGTTTGAAAACGAGGGCGAAAAGCACTCGACTGAGCATCGCCCTCCTCCTTAATTCCCCGAAAGAGGAGATTGGCTTCTACTTGGAAATACATCCGATCGCGCGTGGAACGGCGCACTGGAACGCGGATTAACGGTTGGCAGGTCATTAGGAGTGTTTTGGGCAATTATTTTATTGAATTTTTATTTTATTTCGTGTTCAATTAAATTGGTTGTGATGGAAAACCTCGCTATAAAAAAGAAAGAAAGAAAGAAAGAAAGTGGAGGTTGAGGCTATCTAGCGGCCATTTTGGGTAAATGGAGAGAGTTAATAATTTATTTTTCGCGTTTGGACGTGGAATTGGCGCCATCTGGTGGAATTCACGGAGGGAGAAAATTTTTACTCACCATTTTACCGTATTTGGTGGGTTTTTTTTTCCGGTGGAAAATTGATAAGTGGACGATTTGTGCGAGTGTATATAACCGCCATTTTGTTTTTTATTTCGGCGGTAAAGTTGAACGATTTTTTTTTTTACTCAATTTGTACAACCGTTAAACTCTTTTTATTTCAAGTTGTATTTTTTTGGTAAAAAAACTTAAGTTTCTAACCGCCATTTTGGTTTTTCTACTGAAAAATAAAAATATAATTTTTAATACTCACTTATCACGTCATTCTTCATTAGATTTCATTACTGAACATCACAACTTATCATTTATAGGGTAACAAATTTAATATCTCAATCTTAACGACGCTCCTGGATTGGCTCCTTAATTTTCATTTACGTTTCCATAGCAATCGATGAACAAATATTGGTTTTCCGAATGAATTAATTTCGCTCTACTAAACGGACACGAGGCGCCACTCGCAGTCCCCCAAATCTATTGGACGGTCTTTGCAGGTAAATATTGACCAAAACTCAAGAAGAACGCTCTTCGTTTTGCATCTATTCAACGGAAACCTCGTTATAACAAAATTCAAATTTAACTCTAAAATTTTCAAAAAATAGAACAAAACTTCAAAATTACAAAATCACGTCTGAAATTATCGTCAAAAGGTGGGAAAATAATCTCTCTCACCTGGTAAGGACTAATTGAATTTACTCGGTCGTCACAAGATCCCGCGTCTTCTGCCATCACAAAAGAAAAACGGTCCCCCTCGGACCAAACGAATGAAGTGGTCCATCGCCTCTATTCATGTCCCCCACTGAATAATAACTCTCCCTTCTTTTACAAGATCCCTAATTATCTCCCTCCCTCAATGCATAACAACAACAAATGACGGGGAAGGAAAAATTTTTGGTCACACGTCACGTCAAAAAATAATTTTAAAACGTAATAACAACAACCGAGCAGATTTGTTAAAACACGTCAAATTAATACTTGTGGAAGAAAATTTTGCCACACGTCACGTCACGTCACGTCAAAAAATAATTTTAAGTTAAGATAGAAGGTAAATACACCAATCGAGCAGATTTGTTAAAACACGTCAAATTATTAATTTTGGGAAGAAAATTTGCCACACGTCACGTCACGTCAAAAAAGAAAATTTTGAGTCATATTAGTAAATATTTGTAAAGTTAAAACGTACATTTGTAAATAATTTTTAAAAAGTTGAGTCGTCAAACCCAACACGTCAAAATTACGTCAAAAATACGTCAAAAATATTAATATTATTAATTTATTTCTTTACATTTTCCTTCTATAAGATATTAAAATTTTATTAATTATTTGTGTGTTTATTACAATAATATTAAACTTGTGTTGGTTTGCACTCAAAATTATTAATCACTGGTTTTGATATTGTTTCGTTACATCGAAGTCGCGGTCATAGGCGACGTCGACACTGGAGTCGTCGTTGTCGAATGTTCTTTCGCTCTAAGCCGAAGTACCTCTAAACTCGAATGTTGACTATCAATATGTTTGATTTCACTGGGAAAATACCTGGGAGTAAAAGGTAAGACGTAAGTGGACAGAAGTCCGTGTAAAGGGGTCGTCTTCGGTGGCCAGGGGGCAACGAAACTGGGCAACGCGATGATGTGGTTCAGAGAGGCCAACCCGGGCCACGCGAAGGGCTCAGTCGGAGGCCGAGAAGACAAGTCCGAGTGGTCGGGAGAGAGGTACGAAATTGGACTTTCTCGTCCGATTGCTTTTTCGCGTTTTCGCCATTTTGCACGTCGGTTTTGAAACCACACCTAAAAATATTAAAAATTAGTGAATGGGGATTAATTCCAAAAAAGTGAAAAAAGTAAAGAAAATTGAAAAAAAATTGAAAAATAGAAAAATAGAAAAATAGAAAAATAGAAAAATAGAAAAATAGAAAAATAGAAAAATTGAAAAATTGGAAAATTGGAAAATTAGAGAAAGTGAAGAAAATTGAAAAATTGGAGAAAGTGAAGAAAATTGAAAAATTGAAGAAAATTGAAAAATTGAAGAAAATTGAAAAATTGAAGAAAATTGAAAAATTGAAGAAAATTGAAAAACATTGAAAAATTGGAAAAAGAAAAGAAAATTGAAAAATTTGTGCAGTGGATAAAATTTGTGCAACGTGCAGTGCAATTTCAACGTCACATTACGAAACGAGAACGAGATCTCGCGCGACGAGAACAAAACGTAAACTCGCGAATTCTAAATTAAACAGAAACAACGATATTTTTCCCACATTTTTCACGAATTCTGAACAATGACGTAACTCAATCCCAAAAAACCACACCAACGTTGTTAAAGCTGACGATCCATTTAAAAAAAATTAACTTATTATTACATTTTACATTTTAAATTACACCTAATATCAATATTTAATACGAACTTTCTTATACTTAAGACAAAAAAAAAATATACAATTTGAAACGTGGATTGCGTTCGAGGGGTGGATCATTTCCGCACTCAGCCTCCAAATTAGCCGTCGATTATTGTGGTAGTGAATTTGGCGAGGAGCGAGGAAGTGAAGCAATGGAATTGGGTTGAAAATGGGGCGAATTAGTGAAATTGCTCAGTGGCGCGCTGCAATTCTATTGGCTCCTTAATTGGTCAATTTAGTTTGTATTGTGCGAGGGTGTTGAATAGCGTCTCTCCCATTAGACCCCCATCCACCTTCCCAACCCTCTTTTCAACTATCGAACACAATTTTTCAGATTTTTAAACAGAATTTTATATTTTGAGTATTTTCTTACCTGGACTCTGGCTTCGCTTAACTCGAGTCTCATAGCTAAATCTTCTCGCGTGAAGACATCGGGATATTGCGTTTTTTCGAACGCACGTTCCAATTGATGCAATTGGTACGTTGTAAATGTGGTACGGCTACGACGTACTTTACGTGTTTTTTGATTATTTTCATCCGTATCCGCGAAAATGTTGCTTCCCCCAGTTTCATCTACGTCATCAACTAAAAATTACAGAAAAACCTCGTTATTACAACATCAAAAAATCGACCAGAAAAATCAAAAATTGACTAGAAAAATCAAAAAGCGACCAGAAAAATCAAAAAACGACCAAAAAAGTAAAAATTTGACCAGAAAAATCATAAATCAAAATTTGACCAGAAAAATCAAAAATCAAAAATCGACCAGAAAAATCAAAAATCAAAAATCGACCCACCAAAAACTAAAAACAACCCAAATATACAAAATATCCACCATAAAACCACAAATCTAACAAAAAATTTACCCAAAACTCGCGTAAAAACCAAAATTAAAAAACCGACTAAAATAAATCAAAATTCAACTCCTACCTGAATTATTGTTTGTAGGTACAGGTGAAGCAGCTAAAATTCTCTCGATGCTGTATTTGTGCGTGTTACTCGTTCCTTTGTCACTCATCGTGTCCGTTTCGAACCGTGGTTCGCAGTCGCGCAGCGTCAGTGGCGCGTTCCTTTTTGGTGCGTGGCAGACCCTCGTTTTGCCGCCTTCCCCCATCCCCTCGCCTACTCACCGCCGATCGTGTTAGCTCAATTAGATCGCTCCTTGTTAACCTGTTAAATAAAATATTTGTTGACAGCCTAACCGCCTGAGAACCGCGCGTTCATTGGCCAACTCGCCTCACGCTCATTGGTTGTCGAGGGCGCCATCAGTCGGGACGCGGGAGGAGTTAATCGCTTCTAATCTGGTCAACACCTGAGGCCACGATAAGAAAAACACGGCCAATTTTCGTTTTCTCTCACTTTCACCTTAGAATGACAAAATTTTCTGCGTGTTAGAGAGTGTGAAATTTTTATCTCGCTTCACTTACGTCAAAAAATTTTATTTTAAATTTTTGTTGTAAGAGGGGGAAAATGAATACGTGATACGTCAATGAGTTAAGGGAAATAATTTTTAAACAATGTTGAATTAAATTCAACATGTTAAGTTAGAAATACGTCAAATACATTGCTTACCAAAAAAGACGCCAGGTTGTAAATTAGAACGTCATATATGCCAAAATACGTCAAAATACGTCACAATACGTCAAAATAAATACTAAAAAGTACCTAAAAACAAGTGAAAGTAAAAATTAGAACGTCAAAACATACTAAATAAATTCTGCAAACGTCAAAATACTTCATAATGCTCCAAAATACGTCGAAATACGTCAAAATACGTCATAATACGTCAAAATAAGTACTAAAAAGTACATAAAAACAAGTGAAAGTAAAAATTAGAACGTCAAAACATACCAAATAAATTCTGCAAACGTCAAAATACGTCGAAATACGTCATTATGCTCCAAAATACGTCAAATTGCTCCAAATTACGTCAAAATACGTGCAAAAGAATGTACCTAGAAACAAGTCAAACTAAAAACTAGAACGTCATAACATATCAAATAAATTCTGCACACGTCAAGGAACGTCAAAACACGTCAAACTACAATAAACCTGCATCAAAACAAGTGAAGTTAAATGAATATTTACGTCAAACCGTTAATGAGAAACGCGAGAGTCCATCAGTACAAATTGTCTTTCTTATCTCGCTAATTTAACCCACTTTCAGAACTTGACACCTGGAACTAACCTGACGTGGGTGGACACCCGTTGTTCACCCGATCACTATTTCCACCAGGTAAATTAGCGGTGCGGCAGTTTTTCCGCCCCATTTGCGCCTCAACCCCCGTCGAGTCTTGGACGGACACAACGAGGGGGCTCCCAGGTAATTAGCTCGTTGAGTTACCTGAGGGACGAAGGCGCGTCTTGACAGCGGGGATTAAGGAGGGTAACCTAAGAGTAGGGAGAAAATGTTTTTTGACGTGCGCTGTTTTTCCACGTCGACTTTAATATCGATTAAGAATTTACGGATAATTTTGTTTTTGTTGTGATTTTTACGTCGACGACGAAAAACGTCGACTTTTTCGATTACTTCATTTTATTTTAATTAAACCTCATTACAACAAATTACTTACGTTTAATAATTATCAAAATTAAGGATTAATTCAAATTTAACGTAATTTTTACGGTTTAATCTTTTTATCTCATCACCAAAGCAACAACACAAAACAAAATATAACAAATTGACGATAATTGGGTTGGAACGTCGTTGTAATGAGGTTTTTATTTACATTTCTTCAAACAAAAATCCAATTTTCTCTAATTTATTTACCAAAAAAAAATTTTCATTTTTATATTTACTAAGTTATACTACAAACCATTATAATAAATTCGCTACGATTTCTGTTGCTCGGGACGCTCGAGGCTGCAATTATCGTCGGCAATGCATTTCGTAGCGTCTCTTCTCCTCTTTCTTTCCCATCCACCCCCGCGTTTTACTTTTGTAACGGGTGCCGAAGGCAGAAAGAGGCGAGCGTTGCAATTGGGAGTCAGCAAGGCGAGTGTAAATCCATCGCGGTCTTTTGTGGCCAATATTTGTGGCGATTACGTTAAGTTGGCTGGCGAGATTGAATAGACAAATTGAGTTTAGTCCTCGTCGACGCCAAGGTGGCTCCCGTGCCTGGTGCCCACGAGCGAGCAATAAAGACGCCCGTCGTTCCATGTTTGTCTAAGCGGACGCTCAATAAACTCGAACTCAAGCGCATGCAGCAACTCACTTTTCATTTTAATAATATAACTTATTATCATCATCAATCATTCCCTCGTTAAGAAATATTTAAACCACGTAATCACTAATTGCACAAAACCTAACATACCTAAGTAGGGTATAAAATAAAATCAATCGAACCAATCAATCGTGATCACAAACATCAAAAAAGCTCAACTCGCTTAATGAAATTTTCACCAACGACCCTCGTTTTAACAACTCCAACTCCCCCGTCGGGAGAACGAGGGGGTTGGAGTAGGTGGGCAACCATTTTCAAGTTGAATGAAGTCACAAAGTAAATGATAGAAGCGTTTCTGCCTTCTCTTTGCCACGTGGCGCGTTCCAGTTGTAATTTGTTCGTCCATTGGTAGGAGTTAATGGAGACGCGAAGTAGCAGGCGTGCGACTGGATTATCCCCAGTTCCCCCCTTTTTTCTCCCCTCGTTCGGCCAATATTTACCTCTCCCATCGGACTTTTAATAAACCCTCAATAGCGAACGCGCCCTCTGCCGCCACGAGGAGGGAAGCGCGGTTGCTAGGCGACGAATCGCGCTTGGGGGATCCTGCGCGTCTTTATTGTGTTGACACAGTCGCCGTTATTCCGCGAATTCTTGCTAATACCCGTTGGTGCTTTCTTACGGTCTTTTTATTCCCGCGTTTTGGGTTTTGTTTATTTATTTATTCCGAGTGGCGCCCTCTATGAAGGAAAATTAAAAGGACGAAATGAAATTTTCGCCATTTTTATTCGTGCGTAAATATTTGGGCTGGGGGAAACTTTTTTTTTTGGTCGGGAAAATTGAAAATGTTGATTAGTTTTGATTTTTTTTTTTTTTGGAGGTTTGGTTATATAGAGTACGTTGACGTGGATTAAGGTTGCGCATGCGTAAAGCTTAGGGTTGGTGAACAATGACGTCTCGAGTTACTCGAACTAAAAATGAACAGCGTTGAGTTTTAAAAAGTTTGAAGGGTGAAATTTGATATGTTGTGGTACGAGATGATGTAATAAACGAGATTTTGCTGTTTAAAATAGTGGTGATTTAAATTTTGACGGGGAGTGTTAAATAACTCAATTTTCTTCTTCACTACATTTCTCCGTTTCCATGTTTTAAATTGTTTATTTTCATTCGACAAAAAGGAAAAATCCTACAAATTCAAATTTTCCAGCTTATTATACCTTAATATCATTAATTTACATTTACTTATTCTTTTTGTAACCCAACTAAATGATTACGCCATGCATGTAATTTAAGCTAAGTGAATTCTCTTTTCTTTAAGTACATGCCAACTGCAGATACGCGTCGCCCGCTGCGTGGCGCCTGCGTCGTCGGTGCAGTTTCGCCGGTTCCGACGGGAGCTCAAATTAGCTTCTGTGCTGGAAGTTAATGATATGGCGATTTAACAGAGTACGTACTCGATGTACGTATTGTATATAGTACAGTTAAGAGTATGTGAAGGTAAATAATATACAGTATGTAGAAAAGTAATAAAAATTAATAAATCGATAAATTATTGATTTTGTTCTATACAATTTTGTGTAAATTTAATTATCTGTGGTTAGTAGTTATAGTTTTGGGTTATATTATTTTTAGCGAGTAATTACAGCGTAGTTGAGAAATTTTTAAAGTTTTAATTCTTTGAGGTTTTAAATTTCAACGTTAGATGGCGGCATTGGCAGGGTATTCTTTGCCACAAGTTTGAAAAATTCTTATTGCAAAATGTTAAATAATGGATTTTTATTGTAAGTTAATGACAAATTTTAGTTTAAAACAATTTTTTTGGCAAAAATAATAAATTTTTTAAATTAAGGTTGAACTCTCAATTCAAATTTTAAATTATTTAACTCAAAAACAATTTCGAAATTAATTTTTCCAACTCAACGAACCTTGTAGATAAAGTGAACACCGAGAAAAACATAAAAATGGGAACTAAAACGAGTAAAAAAACCTTCGATTGAATATTCATCCACGAAGTATTTACCCAAACTAATCAATTTTGTAGCGAAATTCGTTCATCGAGATTTAACCGTCGTCGTTGTACGGAACCTCGTCTCGCATTCGTGCCCTAATCACCCGATAAGGGAAATTGAATCCCACGTGCGCTAAAAAGCCGCCTAATTGCTCGCTTTACAACGAACCAAAAAAAAATATAATAAAACTGGGATTTGCCGTCAATAGCACGCTAATTGGTCGCTTTCGGAAAAATCTTTTAACCAAGAAAGTAAATTGAATATGCAAAGAACTCTTGACTTAAAATTAAGGAACGCTTAACTTGGTCATTGAATGTGATAAAAACGTGATTGGAAAGGATAAAACGAGTTAATTTTAGGTTTGGACGAATTTTTTAGTTGGTTTTTAATTAAATTTGAAAGTGGATTTTTGTATGGTGGGTGAGTAAAAAAGGCTTAAGTTTGTTTGACACGAGATAATTTAATTGGAGATGAAATTGGTGATTTTTATTTTTATTTTATGATTTATTTTAGTGCTTGAGGGAGAATGAGATGAGATGTCAAAGTGAATTTAACAGCGTGAGATGAAAAATTGTTTTTATTGTGGGTTGTCGGATTATTTGGTTAAGATTTCGGTAAATGGTTTTTGAAATTGAGTTTTGGTGACTTATGCGGTTAAATGAATTTATTTTTGGGTATGTTATTGTTGAGTTTGGTTTTAAGATAAAGGAATTGTTTTTTTAACACATTTTTGAGGTTAATGAAACAAGCAGAATAAAAATTGTTTAGACTCCGGCAGATGGCGACATCTAGCGGCAAAATTAAACAATTGTCCCACCGAAAAATTTGTTCCATGAACACACTGAATTAAAGATCTCAAGTAATAACACGTGAGATTTACAACGTTAATCATTTTTGCAAAAACAAAAATGCTACAAATTGATTTTACTAAGTTAGAATATACAAAACGCATTAAGTAGAAATGTGAATTGTAACAGCAGGTGAGATGTTGAAGTCAGGTACAACATTGAAGTCTGCAAAGGAGAGCCATTTTCAAACAAGAATTAAACTGCTGTCGCGACTCCTCACGATTTAAGCTAAATTATGAAAATTTTCTAATCTGTTGTCAAATAATTTTGAAACTAAAATTTTGTCAACACTATTTGACAATAGAGTTTAGAATTTTTCCATTTGTAGCTACTGTACAAAGTCAGCAAAACTAAATTTGGTTCACGGAGGAATTAATTGGAGCAACTAATTGTACATACAGTGGTACGAGTAAAAATTAGGCAATTCAATAACAATTATAAGATGCATCTACGATTTGAAAAAAAAAAATTAACAGTCGTAAAGAACGATAACACGGTTGTTAAATAGAAAATTATTAAAAAAACTGTTGAGAAAATGAAAAAAACAATCCATAAATTGTATTTAAGGCATTGAAATGGCACAAAAAACAAGTGAAAAAGCAATTTTCCATCTATTCCATATCAACTACCAGTTTTGGAACTTTGCTTTTCCCACTTGACCAATGTAATTCTCAATACCTTACAAATATAATCTTACTCATTCTAATAATAACCTTGACCATATGTTTACATTTAGGAATAAATATTAAAGTAGGAATAAATATTAAAACTAATAGCGCTTTAACGTACACCAATGTACTGTGGTGTAACCCGAGATGTACGGAGCATAAACGGCGTAGAAACGTAATTAACTCGCAACTTTGACCATCAACAGACAATTTTACAAAACCAACAGGCAAAAGGTGCATTCAATCTGTAAAAGAAAAGCGACTTGAAGCCGAGCTTTTCCATTTGTGAAACCAGACAAGACGTTTTTCACGTCGTTACTTTTAAAAGATACGTGTCGAAAAACAATTTTACAAAACCAATGTGGGTAGTGCCTTTCAATTAAAGTTTTACTTATATTGCGTAGAGGCAAAGAATTTAGCTATTTGCTCATGCGCGGTTGAAGAAAAAGTGACTTTTGAACAAGGCATTCAATGGAAAGTCACTTCAGATTCCACTTTTCTTGTTTTCAGAAGGAAAAGACATTATGCTTTTAAAGATTGAACGCACCAGAAACGATTCTGCAATGCAAAACAAAAATGCTACAAATTGATATTACCGTAAGTAAGTAAGAATAGAATTAAACTGCTCTCGCGATTCCTCACGATTTTAGCTCGATTATGAAAATTTTCTAATTTGTAGTCAAATAATTTGACACTGATACAACAAATGCAATCGTTCGTCAACATTATTTAACAATAGTTTAGAATTTTTTCAATTCTAGCCACAAAGGTCAGAAATAAAAACTGGGTTAGGTGATTACAAGGTCTTAGGTGTAATTAATTGCATACTTGTAATATCAGAAGTAAATAAACCTAGATTTATTTACTTCTGGTAATATGTATAAGTTACGAGTAAAAATAAGGCAATTCAATAATAATTGTAAGATTCGAAAAACGGTGAGGTTCATTCAAGAACAGTTGTTAATTAGAAAATTATTAAAAAAATTGTTAAGAAAACATTAAAAAATCGATAAATGGCATTGAAATTGCAAGAAAAATAGAAGTAAGTGAAAAAGCAATTTTCCATCTATCAACTTGGAAATTTGCTTTTCCTATTTGACCAATTTATAAAGCCTATTCTCCTCACCCTTACAAATATAATTACTCATTCTAATAACATAAACCACGTGTTTTTATTCTTTAAATAGGAATAAATATTAATGGTCAAAGATGGACCAGGACAAATTATGACTAATACCGTCAGAAAACAACAGGACCCAAATGCTCCCAAAGGGAATAAATGGGACCAATTAGAAATCTTAAATTGTGCAAAATTTTATGATTCATTTACAACATCATGCAGAAAGCTTATGTCCAGAGGGGTAAGGTGATTTACAATAAACGGTATCACATAAAATTTCGTGAATTATTTAATTTTCAATCCAATCTAATAACAATTTTTTCGTCAATTCGCACCCCGTTTTCAAAAAATTTGGTAATGTTATTTGAACAGAAAGTATCAAATTTTGGACATTTGATAATTTTTTTTCAAATCGCACTTCGGTACAGGAATTTAAAGTCAAATAAAATGGGAAAATTTATTCACTCACAAAAAAACGATATTTATATAGTGATGTTTAAAAGTGAAAAAACGAGATTGAACAAATTTAATTGTCCTTAACATATCCAGTAAATGAAGATAATGTGTTAAATATAATCAACTACGCAAAAAAGGCAATTATCGATCATGATATTCCCGTTCCTATCTACGGAATTGAGAAATTGCTTAAATTAAAAAACCCGCAAAAAAAATCACGGTCACGCATAAATCAACATCTCATCATAATCAAAATTTAACTTTCGCTTTAATTTCAATAACGAAATGATTTTCCTTCGCTAGATAGCACATTCCAATATTTTAGAAAAATTACAACGTTAATCATAAAACATTATTTTGTTTTAAAATCTAAACAAAATGCAACAAATTGATTTTACTAAGGACGTAATAAATATCAGTAAAGTAGAAATGTTAAAACAGTTAAGTCTGCAAAGGAGAGCTGATATCAAACAAGAATTAACCTGCTCTCGCGACTTCTCACGATTATAGCTAGATTATGAAAAATGTCCAATCTGTAGTCAAATAATTTTGACACTGGTGCAACTAACGTAATCGTTGTCAACAGTGTTTAATACAGTTTGGAATTTTTTCACGTCTAGCCTCAACGTCAGCAATAAAATCTGGGTTTGGTGATTACAAACTCTCAGGTGCAATTAATTGTATAATATGTACACGAGTACGAGTAAAAGTAAGGCAATTCATGCATTCATAGCATTATGATCACACGGTTGTTAACTTGAAAATTATTTTAAAAATTGTTGAGAAAAAGTAAAAAAAATCGATAAATTGTATTTTAAGGCATTGAAATGGCACAAAAAACAGAAGTGAAAAAGCAATTTTCCATCTATTCTATATCAACTACCAGTTTTGAAACATTGCTTTTCCTACTTCTTGACCATTGTATTAAGCCTATTCTCAAACCTTACAAATATAATTACTCATTCTAATAATAACCTCGACCATACGTAGGAATAAATATTAAAACTAATAGCGCTTTAACGTACATCAATGTAATGTGGTGTATACATTAAAGCGCTCCTTTTATTGCACTGAATACTTGGAAAAATGGTACCATGAAGTACGGAGCATAAACGGCGTATAGAAACGTAATTAACTCGCAACTTTGACCATCAACAGACAATTTTACAAAACCAACAGGCAAAATGTGCGTTCAATCTGTAAAAGTAAAGCGCCTTGAAGCCGAGCTTTTCCATCTGTAAAACCAGACAGGACGTTTTTCAAGGCGATACTTTTAAAAAATACGTGTTAAAAACCAATTTTACAAAAACTATGTGGGGTTCATACGGTAGTAAACCATGAGAATTATAACGTTAATCATTTGTGCAAAAACGATTCTGCAATGCTAAACAAAAATGCTACAAATTGATAATTACTAAGTAAGAATATACAAAACCTAAACAAGAACTAAACTGCTCTCGCGACTCCTCACGATTTTAGCTCGATTATGAAAATTTTCTAATTTGTATTTAAATAATTTGACACTGATGCAATAAATGCAATCGTTGTCAACACTATTTAACAATACAGTTTAGAATTTTTTCAATTCTAGCCACAAAGTCGGAAATAAAAACTGGGTTAGATGATTACAAAGTCTTAGGAGCAATTAGTTGTATAAGAGTACGAATAAAAATAAGGCAATTCAATAATAATTGTAAGATGCATTTATGATTTTAGAAACTCAATAGATCATACAGAACGGTTGTTAATTAGAAAATTATTTAAAAAAATTGTTGAGAAAACATTAAAAAAACCGATAAATTGTATTTAAGATTTTGAAATAGCGCGAAAAATGGAGTAACTGAAAAAGCAATATTCCATCTATCAACTATCAGTTTTGGAATTTTGCTTTTCCTATTTGACCAATTTTTGACACCCTTACAAAGATATGCCATTATAACATGCGCTGATGAAAGCAGCAAATATTAACGATTTTTATCCGTATTTAAATAATTTTGACTCTGATGCGACTAATGCAATCATTGTCAACACTATTTAAGCGTTAACAATATCCAATCTAACAACAAGTATTTCTTCAAATCTGTTTTCAAAAAATTTGGTAATGCTATTTGAACAAAAATATATCAAATTTTGGACATTTGATTATTTTTTTCAAATCGCACTTCAGTACAGGAATTTAAAGTCAAATAAAACGGGAATTTCTTTTCTTCACGGAATTGAGAAATTGCTTAAATTAAAAAACCCGCAAAAAAATCACGGTCACGCATAAATCAACATCTCATCATAATCAAAATTTAACTTTCGCTTTAATTTCAATAACGAAATGATTCTCCTTCGCTAGATAGCACATTCCAATATTTTGGAAAAATTATCTAACTGTGAAAAATACACTTTAGATTAATTCCCTAATGCGACAACTAAAATAGAACGGGAATGACAATCGTGAATAAACTCGCGATCGGGAAAATATTCACGAACTTTGCCAACAAATAAATAGTTTTTAACTGTCGCTAAAATGTTCAGTAAGTCTGAATATATTTCTGTAGATTAAGAGGTAACTTTTTAATCTGTGGTGTGAGGACAGTATTTCTAAGAAGCAAAAAATAAATGAAAGATCTTTGTTTGCTTCCCACAAATTAAGATATTACTCGTTTTAAATTTTTAAGAATTACGAAATTTATTGTTTTCGCAATATATAAAATACTGACAAATTGTTTTTCAATAACTAATACAATCAAGGTACAGTAATAAAACAAGAGAAAATAAAATTTCTTGGTTTATTTGGAGCTGTGCATAATGACAACGGAATGAGATAACGCTAAATTATAATACAAAATTCAGAATAAAAAACTACCTATAATTTATAGAATATATATCTGCGCAATATTCCACTAAAACAAATTGGAAAAATTTGTGATTTGCTAGATAACTAGAGGTTACTTGGCACAGCACAAATTTGTTACTTAGTGGTCTAACTAATTGTATATCCACTATAATATCCAAGAAATACGTTTTCTCGCAGCAGACTTAAAAGTCGAGCATTAAACTATAAAGATACTACAATATAACAAGTACAATGTTTTTGTTATGAAAATAACGAGAGATAATTGTAAAGGACTTAGTAACACTGTTTTACGGAGTACCAAGATTAGAATATTCATTAAAATAAATAAAACACAAATACAACAGAGCTCCTTCGATGTAAAATAAACATTCAAAAGAAGACAACTCGTTACAAAAGATTGCATTGTAACTACGTAAATTTCGTCACTGCCGCGTTGTATACATTGCCGTAGAACAAACACTCAGAAACGAAAACAACAGGCATAAGTATCATCGGGTATCACGACATTTCGGTAAAATAACGTGGGCTAAAAAATAGAAAATTTTCCAATCTGCAAGACAATATGTTAAATAATTGTGCAACAGTGCAGTTCGTACGGTTGGCAAAATTATTTAGCTACCTACATAAATTAAAATTTCTCAACGTATGACCAACGTGAAAAATTTGCAAATTCATTCAACAGTAACGTTCACAGTCGAACTGCTAATTCAGATTCGATATGAACTCGTAGGAAAATTACACATTTCGGTTTTGTGAATAACGTCACAACTTTAACAAAATTTTAGTTTCTTGTTAAAATACAATTTTCAGAAATAAATAGTCGAAAATTCAACAACAATTTATTCTGAAATTAATTAGCATGTCAGAATCGATTTTAATAATTACAGATATTCTAAAATATGACCCAACATCTCACTTTTATCCGTATTATCTGTTAACGTTATTATTCCGTACACTATTCATAAATTTGCAACACAAACTATTTTTGTACCAAATATTTAAGACTTTTCCATACGATATGCAAAGAGCTAACAGTTGTTAATTTCTGGAATGTTACTGAACATTTTCATTGGCCCAGGCTCGATCGGCAAGACGGTAGTTAATTAATTTTAACATGATTCGTAAAGTGTAAAAACTAATTCAACATTATAATATCTATTCTAAACATCATTTAAAATGTTACATATTGGTACATTACAGAAACAAAAATTTTCAAATTTCATTAAAATAGTGTACTAAATGTAGTATAAAACAATAATGTTTAAGAGTAAGCAATATTTACAACTAGAGTATTGGACAACAAAACGTTAACGATTCCGTACGGTGGTTTTTTTGTCCAAATCTCTCGCTGCAAAACATACACTATCAAAGAAAAAGTTATATGTTATGACACCACACGCAACTCAACAGGTAGAGAATTAAACGTTAAAAGAATTTCTTATACTTCAATAAGTTGTGTGACGTTAACAAATCTATGAGTAGTCACTCAAACGCATCGAAAAGTGAAGAAATTTAAGAAGAAAATCATCACACAGTACAACTGCGATTGAATTGACCATAACTTACTAATTATACCTACTTTAGTTTACTAATTCCAGCACAATAAATACCACCAGAAGTAAATAAACCAGGTTTATTTACTTCTGATACCACCCATTCTCTACCCAAATATCCATGGTAGCAGTCAACAAAACCTAATACAAACAAAACAAAACATTCAGGAAAAGGTAACCACGCGAGGTTGAACAGCAGTGAAGTAATGCTCACGGAGATTAAATAAAATTGAATTTTCAAAAATAAACACTCACAAATTTACTGCCAAATATTTAAGCAGTCTACAATTTTGCATTTTCATAAAACGACTCAAATAGTCGCACAAAACGCACCTGTTCCATATTAGGAAAAACATTTCCCCTCGATTCAGCAATAACTTTTAATAAATTACTTGCACAATTTCACAAATAAATCGGATATAAACAGAAATATACAACATATGCAAGCAAACGTTATTATACGGTTGTTACCTCACCGGTAAAATACAATAAAACCATAAATAATATATTTCTTTGGAAATTCGACACTTGTTGGCTAAAGACATAGCAGAATTAGCCTTGCTGAAATATAAATATTTCTAAACCCATAATTAAATAACTTTGACAACGACTGTGATGGCCGTGGTAAAAATTACCTAACTACGAATAAATGATAATTTTAAATCACTGTGGCAGATTCAAAATTTGATATAAAAAATCGTCTTAATCATACACTGTTAAAAACATAACACCACAGTATTAACAACCCAATACAAGTAATATATGTATTTAAAACAATAAATTAAATATATCAACTAGCCATTCATGCCGAGATAATTCATGACGGTAGGAAATGATGAGAATTACAACGTTAATCATTTTTGCAAAAAACATGATTTTGTTTTAAAATCTAAACAAAATGCTACAAATTGATTTTACTAAGGACATAAAAAACAACAGTAAGTAGAAATGTTAAAACAGTTAAATCTGCAAAGGAGAGCTGATTTCAAACAAGAATTAATCTGCTCTCGCGACTCCTCACGAGTATGGCTAGATTATGAAAAATTTCCAATCTGTAGTCAAATAAATTTGACACTGGTGCGACTAACGTAATCGTTGTCAACAGTGTTTAATACAGTTTAGAATTTTTTCACGTCTAGCCTCAACGTCAGCAATAAAATGTGGGTTTGGAGATTACAAACTCTCAGGTGCAATTAATTGCACAATATGTACACGAGTACGAGTAAAAGTAAGGCAATTCATTCTTTTATGATGATGATGACACGGTTGTTAACTTGAAAATTATTTTAAAAATTGTTGAGAAAACGTTAAAAAAAAATCGATACTGTAAATGGTATTTAAGGCATTGAAATGGCAAGAAAAATAGGAGTCAGTGAAAAAGCAATTTTCACTGTTTTGAAATTTTGCTTTTTCCTACTTGACCAATTTATTAAGCCTATTCTCGATACATTTACAATGATGCCACTATTGTATGCAGAGACGAACATTTCAAATGCTAACGGTTTTTTTTGCAAACAATTTTACAATTGAGAAAACAGTAAAATTTAAAATTTAAAATTAACATTCCAAATTTTACCGATTTCCCTCAGAAAAGACACGGTAAATTATTATGAAGAACAATAGTCAGGTTTTTACGTTAAAACTACGGTGGTTAAAATATTAAGTTCAATAGAAAGATGTTATCTAATAAGATTGCACAAAATGAAACCATCATAACATCAATGCTAGTTAAGAGATTATAAATTATAATACTAATAAGTAATACGATTCTTCATTTTCACTTCCATCACAAAAATTAATGTTCATCATTCATCGACGGAGAATTAAATTAAATCTTGCAGCTGCTCGACATAAATTGAAACGCAGTATAAAATACAATATAAATACAAATCTATTAAATCAAACCCACCACACTAATTCAACGTTCGATTACCAAATATTCGAACTAGTTTTAGGCTTAATTTTACCATAACTGCTCGAATCGTGATTGAAAATTGTAAATAAAATGCTAATTCTCTCTACTACTCATCCGCTGATAACGATCCTGCCTTATTTAATCTAGAATTCGGCGTATTTTAGTCATATTTCTTGAAATCCTGATCACAATCACGAGTACGAGCAGTCGGTCGAGCTTCCATTCGAACGTAAAGGAAAACGAAAACGAGGCCCGCAATGCGTTATGGGATCGCGCCACCGCAGCGCTCCGCGCGGCAGTATACAACAACTCAAATTAGTTTCACTCCCTAATATTTCCGTAAGAATTCTGATAAAACTTTGCATCAAGAGATATAATTTGTAAAAAAAAAATTCGTTCACTTCTTAATTTAATTTCTGGGTTACATAACTGGTTGATTTTTGGTTTTTGTCACAAACGTGTCACAAATTCTCCAGCAGGTACCGACCTCTAGTGGTAAAATCCAAAACATTACCATAAAAATTTTCTGAACCACAAAATTTATCTAAAATTAAATCTCCTTAATATCAACAAATTTACAATAGAAACCTTACTTTCTAAGAACACGTTTTTATTCACTTTTTTCCACTACGAGTAACTTAAACCGCTAACAAAAAAAAAGTTTTTCGTGTCTTCATTTTCATCATTATCGTCAAAATATCCTATTATTTTATTAAACATTAAACATCTGTGTAACAATCCACGGTATACGATAAATTTTGAGAAATCAAGTGATGGACAAAGTTTACACATTTGTGCAAAATAATTCTACAAGGCATTAAGATAGCGTAGCCAAAATACAGGTAGATTAGTTATTATTTACATTTTATATACATTCTTAAAAAAAATTAAAAAACGAACTTAAAACAAAAAATAAACGAAAATCGTGTTCAAGACTGCGCTTCTTGTTCATTAATTCCTTGTCCCTGGATTGGCCTTCGAAATAACAAAATGTGAGGCTCTGCAAATAAAAATTTAGTTATTAAATATTTGTTCCGAGTGTCGACGTTGAAAATAATCACTCGATACTTGATTTTATCACGTATTTTTACCGGGATCGTGAATCATGTAATGTTGCCATCCTTGGCTCTGCTGTACTCCAATTCCACGCCATTCGGCTTCGCTCATTAAATGCGTTTTGGGGACGAGTTTTGCAATTTCCTTCGGTAGCATTACGTGTCTAAATTGAGTTTGAAAAATAAATACAAAAAGTTAGTGATTCGGTTGAGGTATTTTTGCGAAATTCGTGGGTGTAAATTAGGACTATTCATTGTCTCCGTTGTTCCGTGAACTTGTCTCACGGTTTTTCGGAGTTTTGGCACTAACCTGTACTCGTATTTGTCATCGTAGTATTTACTGGAGTAGTGTATGTCGTTCTTGTGCGACATGGTGCGGTTTGGATGATCAAAAAGAATAGTTTGAAAGGTTTTTCACTCGGAGGAAATTGCACGTTTGGGCGAGAGAATTCGATAATTTGAATTTGGTCCGCGCTTTCGTAACTGGCTTATCATTCTCGATCCTCATTGGCTGAATCCAGCGATCAGTTGAGAACTTAATCATGACGTCATTTCTCAGATCGCTGACTCATCGAAGAGAAATTTTTCACGACGTCACGAATTGAGGTCATCAAGGACTACCGCCCATTGGGCGACGGTACCGCCGACTGGCGGCGACGTACACTGTAATGGCGGTCGGAATTATATCGTTTCCTACAAACAATTTCCGTGCATCGTCAGTGACACATTTTTCGGTAATTCCCAACGCATAAAATTAATTATTTTCACAATATAAACACTTATTATATACTTTAGATTACAAAACGGGAAGGATAACCGCCTCTTACCACCTACAAACCCGCTTTCCCGTTGTTTTGCACTGTTTATATTTTTGCTTTTGTTTGATAAATATTCACGAGTGGTTGATAACAGCGCATTCCACTGTGTTACGACTCGATCAACAACCAAGTACGCACTTTTTATTTATAGTTCGGATAAATTTTTTGGATGGGGTGTTTGTTTGTTCGTTAGGAATTAAAACAGTTCAACCTTAATATTGGACTGGCATGACGAAATCCACCAAGAACTCTCGATGACAACATCGCTGCTATTTTACCCTCAAGGGATTTTCACCTTTAACGTAAAACTATTTGGATATAAAACTGTTAATTTCGTATAAATTTATCTTTGGTATTTTTTAAAATAGCTGAAAAAAGCGTTGACAAAATGGCGATGTCGTCAAGATTTCTGTGGATTTCGTCGATCGGTGTTAGTATTTAGCCTTGGAGGCGAAATAGAATGATTTTAAAATAAACTAGTAATGGTTCTGTATATGGAATTCGCATTGGTCAAGGTTGACCAGGTGAACGCGCTTAATATCCCGTCATGGAGAGCAGGATGGTATTGTGGTTGAGTGATTGAAACCGTATTGTGCTCGTTACATGAATGAAATGAGAATGAAATAGAACAGTGCGACAGGAAACTCACGCATGGTTCAACTCCACTTCCTCATTGGTCGCTTATTTGTTACCATTTTGCAGCTGGTAGGAAGAGATCAATTTTTGTCACTGGCACTTTTATTTTACTTTTCACTAATAGAAACTCTTAAAAAGGTTGCTGAACCCTTTAAAAAAAATTTTTTTTTAGTCAATTGACAGCTGCAGATTGATAATTTAAAGTGGTTTTTTTTAAAGTTGAGTTTTGAAGTTTTGGAAATTTTTGAAAAAATTTTGAAGGTTTTAACCGGTTTTGGTTTTTTGGTTTTTAAGGTTGAGCTTTACCGTTAAAAATGTTACTCACGGTTTTGAATTTCGGTTGAAAAATGACAATAGGTAATACCCATGAATGAAACGGTTGTTTTCCTGTTGAGAAAAAATTTTTTTTTTTTTTGAGGAAGTGGTGAAACCATTTAAAAATTTTTTTTAAACCGGATGAAAAGTGTGAATGAATGAAAAATAACTTTCTTTACACTAAAATAAAGTTGTAAATAGTAAAATCTCGTATTTTTCCATTTACTCACTTTTACAAAACCTCAAAACTTACAAAAAAATTATTGCTTTTATCTTAAAAATTTTATCTTTATTACTATTTCCAGTCCTCCATTTTGTTTTTTCTTAAAAATAAAAACGAGGAAGTTGAATATTTTGTTATACTACTCATAAACTTTCCTTTTTTTCCATTCCTTTTCACTCCACAAAGCAAATTGGACAGTGGGTTGAAACGTGAGTGTCGTTCTCTTGTTCCGGGGGCATCTTTAGGATCCTCGAAGAAAGCCTTCTTTGTCGCCTCCCAGCTGCACCCTCTTCTTCCTTCAACCAATTCCGCGGTAAGTTAACTTAACCAACAAAAATTCCTCCTTTTTTTTCCCCAACCCAAAAACTTTTTTCAAATCACCAAAAAAACCATAACTTAAAAATAACCCTAAAATAACCCTAAATTTATCCATGAATGAAATACTAACAGAAAAATGTTAGTATATTGAATTTTTTTCCAACCCAACCCCAAAAACATTTTTCCATCACCAAAAAAACGAAAAATAAAAATAACCCTAAAATAACCCTAAATTTATCCATGAATGAAAGTACTAAAAAAAAGGAGAGAAAAATGTTGGTATATTGAATTTTTATTTACCATTGACGGTTGTGGTTGGCTTCCTGCTCTTTCTTGCCTTTTTGCCAATCCTCTCCCTTTGATTTTCGCAATGGATTCGACCACCCTACTCAACATCCTGTCAGATTGTGTTGCAAGCGTTGGATGGAATCTCCTCTCTCTCTCTATACCTTCTTCCTGTCACCCATGTGGCACACATTCGATCCTCCTACTAGTTTCCTACGTTTAAAATTCAGCGTTCACTTCTAATGGCGGTTTGGTTTACTCAACGTCAACTTCAACGTCGAGATCGAATTTGTAACTGTTTAATTTTAGTAGAAATTTGTTGAATGGTTTTATTTATATTACTGTACTACGATATCATGTTGAAGTGTTTTTCCTTTCGATATGAGAGTCTCAAAGACGATGAATCTGGGAATAGGAACAGAGAGAAGAAAAATGTGTTCACCAACACCGTCGTCAAGGTGGGAAAACGAACGACGAAACCGACACGAAATTCCAGTTCGACGTTGACGAACGTTACATCGACGAGTAGTGGTAATAATAATAGTTTACCGAGTAACAAGAAAGTGACGAAACATTTGGACAGACAACAACAACTTCAGTTGCACAAAGTGTCGGAAAAATTCGATATTGGACAACGGTATAGTCAGTTTCCACCGTTGAGAATCAAGGAGTGTGAAAAATTGTCGGCGTCGACGTGCGGGGAAAATTTGAAAATCAGCTGCGGTGTCGGCGAACCAGTTCATTTGCTGTGGAGTAAAATGCCGAGGAACGCGGACTGGTCGCGGAACGGGAGTTTCTTCAATAAACCGTCCCGTGGTTGGCTTCATCCGAGTAAGCAGTTAGGAGATGGAGGAATAAGTTATAGTGTGAGAGTAAGTTGGATTTTTGTTGTATTTTGGAAATTTGTGATTTTTATTGGTGAGGTTTTTTTTTTTGGTGGTGGTTTAATTTTTTTTTTTTTTTTTTTTTTTGGTTAATATTTTTGGCTCGGATGTTAACACGTGCAATGAAAGATGTTGTGCGCAGTGAAAGTTTAAGTTGTCAGCAGATTCTATATTTGTGTTTCCTGTTTTAATATGAGACAAGTTTTCATTGATGATTATTAAATAAAAATTTCGTTTTAGTTTGTTTTATTTTATTTTATTTAAATAAGCGCGAATTTAGTTTAATAATGTGTAATATATATATATATAAAACAAATTTTTTTAAGTTTAAGTTTAAGTTTATTTAAAATGTAAAATAGGCTTAAAAATGAAAGGCGAGTTTGTTGCTCCGTCGTTGAGCACAAACACGAATTAAACAACATCAACTCGTTTTAATTAAACATCCGTTTAAAATGGAGTTTAATTGACTTCGTTTTTAAATTTTTTATTAATTTTTAATTCGTCCTTTAAAAAAACATAATTTATTTATTTAATTTTAAGGTTGAGTTTTATGCAAGTTTTGTCTGTGTGAAAATTTTTGATATTGGATTCGTTGGCTGGTTGGTTGGTTGGTGTGTAAGTGGGTGTCCCATTAATCAAGAGTGAAAACAATGATCTCTTGAGTTTGGATAATTGTCGTTGCTCCATATACTCATTGTATGCATCTGGTTTAGAGTGAGTCATGTTGCAAGCATGTTTCCGCACAAAAGGAAGTTCTCAAGGCAGGGTTTTCACTCTCGCATCAAAGAGAAAAATGAATGAAAAATCGATTTTTCACTGATTATTTATATCATATTTTTTCAGTCACGTGTGTTTATAAATAAATTTTATGTTATTGGGTTTTTTTAATGTATAATTTGATTGATTTTTGTATTTTTTGTGTTTTTTTAGTACGTTGGGCGTCTAGATGTCAATGCGTCGATGAAGAGTTTGGATTTCGAAACGAGGTCACAAGTGGCTAAGTAAGGGAGTTGACGGTTGATAATAATATTAATAATAGTGTTGGTTTGAAGAAAATTGATGGATTAATTTATTTTATTATTATTTTTTTCTTTTTGGAATTGAATCAGGGAGTGTATCAATAGAATATGCGAAGTTGCGGGACTCAAAACGGCTGACAGGAAACGAAGGGTGAGTGTGAATATTGGGTAAATTTAGGGTTAGAATTGATTAAATTGTAGAAATTT
Organism: Stigmatogaster subterranea; assembly: GCA_034696085.1. Classification (NCBI taxonomy): domain Eukaryota; kingdom Metazoa; phylum Arthropoda; class Chilopoda; order Geophilomorpha; family Himantariidae; genus Stigmatogaster; species Stigmatogaster subterranea. Next base: position 43,163 of record JAQIWS010000123.1, read on the forward strand.
AATTTTGTTTGTTTTTTTTGTTTTTTTTTGTAGGTGGATAAAAAAATAATTCGAATGTTGGGAGATAAACCTAACATGGAGCACGCTGGATCCAACGTGAATTTACGAATTTCGAGCGCGTGTTTGAAACTCGTCGTGATGGAATCTGACGAAGTGAGTTTTTATTTGTGTTTTTGGTTGGGGAATATTTTATTTTCACTTTCGAATTGATGATAAGGATCCCCGAGTGGAAGTCGCATTTAACGAGTTTCCTGCTTTGACTTTTGTAGGTCATCGCCAGTCATGACATGCCAAATGTATCGTTTGCATCCGGAGGAGATCCCGTAAGTCGCCCTTCCTCGATTTGGACGTAATGTCACGTGACTTCACGTGATGTATTTTATGTAATTCGTGAATTTTTTTTTTTTTTGTGGTATGCAGGAAACTCTCGATTTTGTGGCTTACGTAGCGAAAGATATCAACAACGAACGCGCTTGTTATGTGTTGGAATGTGGGGGTGGGTTGGCTCAAGATGTGATAACGACCATAGGACAAGCGTTTGAGTTGAGGTTTAAAGAATACTTAAAGAAAGCGCCGAAACCGAGAGATGCTTCTTTTGGGTAAATAGATTTAATTCAAGGTTTAATTCGTGGAAAAATGTTGATTTTTGATTATGAGTGTTCTTAAAAATTTTGTAAAATGTAAAATTAAGCTTTTAAGTAAAATTGAACTGAAATTTACGAGATATTTACATTTTTGCTGAAATTCTCGTAATTAATAATTTAATTTTTGTAGGACGAGGAGGTTGCACGATGACCCAGAGTATTACAACGATCTTCCCGGAAAAATACCACCTGATGCATCGTTACCTGCCATTCCGCCTTGGCCCGATTATCAAAACGAAAATAGATGGGCGGTGAGTTAATTAGTTTTTAGTTTAAAATTTTTTTTTCTTTTTCTTTAATTCCAGAAAAAAATTAACTTTTTCTTGTTTTTTAATAGGAACAAGGACATAGTCGATCAAACGGAGAAAACAAACGAAGAGATTCGGTTGATAACTTGATAGATTTAAGCTCCGAACCGTCATCTCCTTTGACGAAAATCCCTGCTGGTCCAGGTAAAGAAATAAATAGCAATTTTTTTTCTTATATAATCGATGTTAATATTTTTCAATTATTGATTTGTAACGTAGAATACGTTAACGATATTGTGGCCGAAACGTTAGGTCACCATAGCGGTGCTATGGGAAATCCGATTTTTTCGACGGATCCTTTTGATATGCGTAAGAAAATTTCTTGTAAATATTTATTTAAAAAAAATTGCTTGTTTTAAATTAATAAATTTTATAATTTTTAATTTTATTTATTTTATTTAGAACCGTTTGAAGAAAATCTTCCAGACTCGACTAGCGATAATTTGGACAGAATAAACGTAAATTCGATAATTTATAATTTTTTGAGTTGTAGTTTTTTTTTTATTTAAAAAAATGTTTTTGATAAATTTATTTCAGGGTTCACTTCATTCGCAGCTTGCGCACGAAGATTGGTTTCACGGTTGTATAAGTCGGAAAACTGCGGAAGCGCTGTTGGTTAATGACGGCGATTTCCTCGTTCGAGAGAGCAGAGGATCTCCAGGACAATTTGTTTTGAGTGGCATCCACAGGGATAACAAAAAACATTTGTTACTCGTCGACCCTGAAGGCGTGGTACGTTGAACATAAAAAATTTTATTACTTAACCACAAAAATCAAACAAAAATTTATTTTTCAGGTGCGGACAAAAGATAAAAAATTTTCAAGTGTTTCGCACTTGGTGGAATATCATCGAACTAATCGATTGCCAATAATATCGGCGGAGAGTGCCATGGTTTTATTGAGACCTGTTTCACGAACTAGTTCCACGACACTCAGGATGACGTGACAGGACGTGTGAGAAGACGGGAAATTTAATTTTGGGGGGAGATTAATGAGTGATATGGACAAATATTTTTTCCTTTTTGTTGCTGTTTACTCGTTAGTTTTTGGGTCTATTTTTTAAGATTTAATTATGTAAATTAAAAATAAATTGATACCGGTTTTATTTGAACGTTATTGTCTTTATTTTTTTCGTTTTTTGAGGAGTTTCTACATTTTTATCTAATGTTTCGAGATCTTCGTCTTCGACGTTTTCTAGTTTCGACATTCGTTTAACGACGGTTTGGTTGTCCTCATCTAAAAACAAAATTTTAAGTTTTTGATTTAACTGTGTGATATAAATACTATATTATTATTTACCATCTTTCTCTGGTTTTAATGTCGGGCAATCTCGTCTTAAATGTCGAACTGAACCACACGCGTGACATCCTCCTCCTTTAGGATAAATTCCAGCTTCGTTGTTTTTACACGATGATGACAAATGGCCTTTTTCGCCACACACGAAGCACAACGCAAACGGATATTCAGCTGTATATTGAAATCAAATATATTAAAATCTAAACCTTGTCTACCAAAAATTCAATATCAGATTATATTTTACGTTGTCCTTCAGTTGGTTTCACGGAACACGTGTGAGATGTATGCTCGGTTGAACCACACCGAAAACAAATTCCGAGTTCTCTGGCGTTCGATGACATCGACGGGCAATCGGAGATGGTGTGGCCGAATTTCCGACATTTGAAACAAGTCTGTTTAAAGAATACAAAGTTAAAATTAAGAATTTTATCATGTTTAAAAGTGTCAAATTAAAAACCTTCATTCGTCGACGTTCTTTACGTAATTCTTTGCTGTTATTTCTTCTCGTTTGCCTCCAATCTGTATTATTTCTAGATCCTCCGCTTAATTCCTTCCAAGTTGATCCCTCCGACGGTTGTTTTTTATGAGCGTTGTTCGCTCGAGTCCAACGTGTCATTTTCAATTTTTACAGACTTTTCCTGATTTTCAACCAATATGGCGAACGACGAAAATGTGGCACCCTCTGCTTTCAACACGGCGAAATAATTTAATGTTGTCAGAATCTATCAATAGATGTCGCTACTGTACGTCCAGTTCACGGTGGTCCAGTTACATCCGCCATCTTTATTTGTGGTTTTGATTGAGAAGCGCTCGGTTTCTTTTTACATAAAGTAACAAAACAAAATGTCAGGTCACGTGGAAGAGTGTTTACCACTGTGGGATGATATGACTTACGATTATCGTAATCCCACGTCAGATATAGTGAGATTATGTCGTTTCGATCACGGGATGACGGGTGTTGATTTATTTGTGCCAGCGTGGGCCGAATCCTTTGAGTTATCTCAACGATATGTTAAAGCTCCGAAACAGTCGTGTTTTCATTCAAGTTCGTTGTCATTGCCTTGTTTTACACCTTCCCATCGTAAGTAAAAAATTTAGAAATCGATTAAATAGTGTGTTAAAAGATGTAATTATTTTTTCACAGCTTCAGTTATCTCCGAAAATACGCGATTGAAGTCTGAAATTGATGCTCAGGAAAAACTTCGCAAACTGGTTCACAATTCTATATTGAAGATGTCTTCTAAACACGTAAAGTTGATTTCTGTCTTAACGTAAATTATTTTGTTTACAGTCATATTTTATTTTTCCAGAGAGAAATTTTGCAAAAATTATTACACGGTCCCGTTATATTGAATTCGTCTTTCGCACCACCACTTGTAAGGAGATACAAACGATTGGCAGTTATAGTGAATAAAATCAAACGTGAACCGGTTCAATATCCCGCAGGGCGTCTTACTACGGTCAAAATTCAAGATAAAGATTTGATTATTCATGCGGGAGGAAGAGACATGAATCGACTGAGTAAGAAAAATTAAAAATTTGGTTGAAAATATCCGAAATTTATGAATTTCGTATTGTTTTAGTGAAAATTATTCTGGATGGTCATTTGAATCAAGAATCAACGGTGAATCAACTGACGTCAAAAGCGATGACTACGTTCGAAAATGACGGACCGATTTTAGAAATAGACACAACTTGCACGTTTAGTGATGATACGGGTAAATTACATCCGGGTCGAATACGAGAGACCATATTTTTTGTAACTCTATCTTATTTATTCGTAGTATTATGTGCCGCTCGAACAGATAAGACGTGTCATTACGGAGTAATATCTTCAAAGTGTAAATTCAAAAAAATTGAATCTATGAAATCTGATGATAAATTAACGTGTGTAAAGTGCAGTCCGTTTGTAATCGGTGAAGTTATTTGCACGACGGAAAGTGGATTCGTAACGTTAAGAAATATAGAAGGAGAGTAAGTTATAAATTTAGCTTGAAAATTAATTGCTTTGTAAATAATATTCGTTTCTTTTTAGACAAAATATTTCTCGTAAAATCGAGACGAAAACTGATTCACCACGCGTTGATTCATGGTTCGGATGCTGCTTTGGATCTCACCCACGCTGTGTAATCGCGTCATCGCGAAACTCCGCATATTTATTCGATCTGCGCCGTTCAAATCCAAAATCATTTAAATTATTCCATCAACCAAACCATTACTTAACTGAAAAAGAAAAAATCTACGCTGTCACCGCGTATCCATCTCTGGATACTTTTCACTTGATCACCACAAATTCCAGCGTTCTTCTCATGGACGACAGATTTGCCGTTCAACCGGTAACATTGATCATAATATGAAATAACGTGCGAAACTCACACCATTTATCATTTTTAGGTAGTAAAATGGAGTCATCTACTTGATACGCCACCTAATATTTGTCGTGTTCATGTTTCACCAGATGAAACTAGCAAATGTATTTTATTAGGCAGCACGAGCAACCAAAAAATTTCCACCATTCACGTGATTCAAGAAACTAATGATTTGTCGGGGTTGTACTCGAACTGTCCGTGTTTTCATTTGTCAAATCCATCAGATTTTGTTGACGAACTTGTTAAACGCAACGGTGTTGCGATTCATCCTGCAAAACGAAGATTATCACTTCCCGTGATTGGTTTTGATGCTGTTACCAGTCCCAATTCCGTTGACACCACTTCGGTTTTTGAACTAACGTTAGCTGGAGATATTTTTCATCAACATTTAAATCATTTGGAAAACTACAACGAGGGAGAATCTAGCTTAAACGATCACGTCGTCGTGGAACTTCGTAAATGGATCTCGAAAGTTGGTGTGGATTCTTTCGATACTAAAAGGAAATTACCTAAACCTAAGAACGTAATTGACCCTACTGCTAACGTAAAACGTAAGAAGTCTTAAATTAGCAATGAATATCGATTTCTGCGTACTAATTTTACTTTTATTTTTTTCCAGTGAGGTTAATACGAGGAAAATGTTGTGACTGCTATGAGTGCACTGGAAGTAGTTCTTTTGGACAACAACAACATTTTGCGTTTGAAAAAAGTCAGTCGATCGAAACGCTAGAAGAACGTGGTGCGGAGCGAATTCCGCGGGAAAACTACACTGATAAAATGTCCGCCGCTTTACTGCACAATTGGACATCCAACGACGAAATTAAACTTGCGTACGATAGTAATAACGCGGATGCTTCAACGAGTCAAACAAATTAGTTATAATCTTATTGAATTCGAATTAAAACTACTGTACAGAAATTTTTACATTTTACTCAACTTGGAAAACAATTCTACGGAGTTTACAATGAAATTTGAATAAAGTAATTTATTTATTAGAAAAAATTTTTACATGTTAATTTAATTTACCTGAAGTCAATAAAAACCGCATTGAACTTCGCGGCACTGGCCAGTCACGAACCCTCGACTAGATGTCGCGAACGCGATCCCATTTTCTACACAAATATCGAATAATGGATTAAAATAAAATTCGTGAAACAACAAAAATTATTCACTTTTTCATGACAATAAACTTCAATGTAGAGACCTCTTCTGGGTTCCACGAAATGAGCGTGAAAAAAGTTACCACACAGTTTATAATCTTCTCTGTTTAAAAATGGAGAGAGAATTGGGGACAACGAATCAAACATGACCAGATGCGTCGGAAAACTTCGGGAACTGTCTTTGAAATAATTATATAAAAATAAATTTGGATCACGGTGAAATAAATCGGCTTCGTCTTCGTAATTCGAAGACCCAGTTAAATCGGGGTCGCAATTTAAATATGATAATGAAACGTTTCGATGAAAATGGCTGGAATTTAAAAAATAAATTTTAAATGGAAAACTAGACAGTAAATTAAATTTCTTACCTATAACCGGGTGTCGAATGACACGGCATTAAGAAAAATACCGATTCAACGTCTGAGGATTTAGATAAATGATTAATAACATTAATTGGTCCGATTTGATGAATCCACGAAAAATAAAATCCAGCTGGTAAATTGGTTATTAGTAACCAGACTACAAAAATCCTGCACCACGCAGAACCTTTTTTCCACAAATCGCTCAACAAACTGCCAACTATGCAACAACACAGAGATAACACGGGTAAAATAAAACGAAATTCCTTGTGCGACACAAAGCTAGACCAGAAAAAGAACAAAATAAATTCATGTAATTAAAGCGAGATTTGATTTAAATTTACCTGTACACAAAAATAGTCCATGATATTATTAATAACAGAGGTAAATGTTTTCTCCAATTCAAACAAGCGCAGATGAATGGAATGAGATGAGACGACGTTAAAGTTGGAAAACCAGATAATAAAAACCAAAATGGTGACGAGGTACCAAAGTGAGATGAAATCGATGGCATTAGAAAATTAAATCGGAAAAACACGTATGGAGTAAAAATCGGAAATCCGTAACAATACGAATCAACGGCTATTTGGAAAATTATGGCAATCAACCTAAAGATTACAAAAAAAATTATTTAGTAAAAAAAGTTATTATTATACGATTTTACACGTTACCCGATGATGACGTAAAGATAAACAACGCGACGAAAATAACAAATTAAGTGATAAACCACGAGTGGGAATAAAAATATAAAACAAGTTGGTCGAAAGAGACAAGAAATTGCCGAGAACAAAATAAATCTGGAATTAAAAACATAAAATTAATATCTATAAAACACACGCGGTTGAATTAGTGGGAATTATAATTACTTGAAATGGTTGACTCGTGAGTAGGAAAATTTCCAAGGATAAAACGAAATTGCTATCATTAATAAATTATTTTCTAACGTGTTGATTAACGTCCTACTCATTACGTAAAACAAAACCCACGATAAGGATAACGAAAAATTAACCCAGAAAACGATGTTTGAGTCTCGGTAAAAACAATTCGCGAAACGAAGTATAAACAGGTAAGAAACACACGTCACGAAGCATTGCAATACACGTGGAATATAAATTAAAAACTCCAAATAATCTAGATGTATCAACTGGAGTAGTTTGTAGATAATCGCGAACGATGCGGGATAAAAATAAGAGCGAAGACCCGTCGTCCATTCCCATGTCAAAAAACCGTACCTGAAAATGAAATTTAATTTTGAATATTTTGTGGAAATTTTGAATTAAAATTAATAACTACCCGAATACTAATTTGTGAGAAACTTCCACAGATTGCCAATATTCATCAGGAACAAACCAAGTTCGAACGACGACAAGACTTAACACTCCCAAAAACAAAAACCAGCAAAAATATATAATTTCGGTTCGTCTCCAAAGCGCCATTTTTAAATTCAGCTTTATAAAGATGGCAGCCATGGTGTAAGAAAATAAGGTGTAGCCATGCGCATGTTTCCGCCCCCAAATGACGTGTGTGGTCACGTGTGTGATGA